>JABANP010000028.1:0-250148 GCA_013115135.1 Perkinsus olseni | reverse complement strand
CGCGATTCGCGTTACGCGAAGAGCAACTTGTGCCGTGGCCGAAGAGAGGTACCACACATGGCACACGCGTTCCGCCAGGCACAGTTGCCTCTCGAAGGCGTCGGTCGAAAAACTGAGGAGCGTCATCGAACACTCCTGACGGCTCGAGCCGGCGCTCAAGGCACTAGCTTGCTGGCGCGGGACTCCGCAGCGGGAGGCACAGCAGGGGACACCAGGTGTCCCGTTGTGCGCTCAACGCTGACGCAGCATTTCTCCGCGCCGGTTTTTAACCTGAATAAATCCACTCGTTTATTCGCTGAATTGCACGGGCCAATCACTGATTATCGCCAGAATCCTTGGCAGCCAACTCTGTACATCGACTGATTTTGTAATTGGTAGGAACCAGCCTAAGTGGTTTGTCCTCGCAGAAACTCAATCCAGTCCTTGATCTGGCTCTCAAATCATTCCAGGCCTAGAAGACATTTCCACCTCGTCCAGTCAGGCACTTTCGATACTGTGATCCTGCTCACCTGCCGCTCTTCAATTACATGATTACTAAGCATACCCTTCACTTTTTGTGCTTTGTTCCCTCCGACAGGAAGTTCCTACCATGAGAAAATTTCTTACACCATTTGTATCATATTGCCGACTCTCTGGGTCAGAGACTCCTGACCATTTACCTGGCATAATTTACAATCGCAACAAGTACGAGTCTGGCCGGCGGCAAGACCCGTCGAAGCTGATCGCCCAGTAACTGGACCCCAGTTCCGTGGCGCAGTCGATGCCTCAGCACCAGAGTGCCTCGCTGCGGTGACACTAGCGTCTCGGCGAATGTGCACGCCCGCGCTAGGCTGTGTGTATTGTGTGGGTCGACGGGGTGAGCGAAAGAGCATGATCTCTTTCCTGGAAGCGCTCAGCTCCCGAAACATTGGTCTTCGTGCGACCTCGGTTGTTCCAGTGGTCTTCCTTCGCTATTATCTTTGTGTGTGCATATGTTGCGATGGCTCATTGTATTTGTAAAGCTGTACGAATCAAATGAGAACGCGGACCTAGCCTTCCGACAGCGACGTGGCGAGCCGCTGCGGGGTTAGCTATCGCACATCCAAAAGTGCCACTTGCTAGCGTTTCCAGGCGGTTTGGGTTTGACTGCTACGCGATTCAAGGCAGCAGTCCGCCCGATAAATTCATGTTCCAAGCTGCGACCCCGCGGACGTGTCAGGTTCACTCTCAGTACCGCAGCATACCCTGCTCACATGTGGTCCTTCTCCGTGCTCTGCGTTGCACTCGCCTTGCTCACCCAACCTGAAGCCCAGCACGCTCATCCTCCTCAAGGGAAGTATTCCAAGGTGGTGTACGCTCCCAGGGACTGCCTCGAAGTTGAATGGTTGCCCAACGAGACCCACAAAGTTATTCTCTATTTGTACTGTGACTACGGCGTCACGTCCGAAACGCTTCACCTGGACGAGCCAGCCCAATACCACTATCAAATTGCGAAGAACAGTATGGAAGAGTATCAAGCTTTCATAGCAGAAGTGAATGCCAGATGTCCGTACCGCACTCATGACGAAGACCTGTACACATTTGATTATGACCCTGCGGCTGATGCGGTGAAGGTTCAGTTCGAGGGCAACACAGAAGCCCTTGTGAAAGATGACTGCCCCTCCTCTAGAGTGCCCAGCTAGAATACGTAGCAGTTGATGGTCATGGCTCTTTACTAGCGATATTACAGTGAGCTTGTTATCATCCGTTCGGTCCGTAGTCCGTTCTCCTATAGAGTAGCCTCATAACGAGGCTTTTCATTAGTTAGACATCATCATTCAATCCTCATTCCCCGTCATGATCACAGAATACCACAGTGCTTCTGTGGCCTACATGACCGATCCGACTGCGTGATGCCCAGTGGTGCTGCAGTATCGCCTGTTCCCCAGTACTTGGCGATGTTGGCCCCCTTCGGCGAAGGGCCTTCGCGAGTCCGCGGTTATTAGTCGTACCGTGTCACTAGCACAACGAAATGAATACTACCTTTGGTAATTACCTTTTCAAGATGACTCTCGTGTTGGGTTGCGAATCCGCAGTAGTACTACGGTAGTACGGACTCCGTACTTACCCGAGCAGCTCGGCGTGAACTCGTAGCCGATTGCTGCGAATCACCAAGGCCGGAGGGCGTCCGTACGGGGCAGAAACCCTACGGAGGCCCTCCACTGGAGGGGCTTGGTAAGCTTCATAAAGGCGAATCGTCTTTGTGAATTCCAGCTACATGCAATGCTGGCGAGGCCACTGACCTCAGCTGCTTTGGCAGCGATTGCGCGCCACAAGTGCATCTAGCCGCAGAAGGCTGGTTGCGACTCGGTCCAGCTCAACCAGTGATGGGTTCGCTCCTGCGGAGATATTGGTAGCACTGGAACCCGCACGAGTGCCATCCAGAACTACGAAGGTTCTCGGAGGTCCAAGGTTGATATTTTCCTTTCCGCACTCCCGTATTTTTGGGATTACATTGATGCAAATAGCTTCCGTCATGTTGCCCGGGCCAATATGTGGCCAATTTGGCCCTTGCCGAGTGCGGAGTCAAGCGAGGCTTTCTATAAATGGAGAACCGTGGAAATGGCTTCGGGGAAACCTGTGAAGCTGATCCTCGCAGGATCATGCCCACTGGGGTTCGCAATCTCCCGCTATCTTCTGGGCAACAATCGGGCCGAAAGTAGTCGGAGTGTCGCAGATACAGACGGTATCAAACAGTCAATTGAAGAGAGCGAAAGACTTGTGACAAAGACTAGAGTCGAACCAGTTTGTGAAGACAAACCTATGTGACCTGGTATCCTGTTCGGCGCAAAATCTCAGTGGCTAGGCTCATGCTTTGACTAGCGGACGGGAGCTCGGGGCGCCAGAGCTAGAAGCCAAGGAAGCATCTTCGCTCGCCCTGAGCTGTCCCCAGGGACACAACCTTGGGTCTTGTACCGTGCCTCGGATTATGGCCATATGCGTTGGAGTTCGTACTTAACCCGGGGTTTGAGCCTGGGACGAACGCGCTGCTCGGCGTCCAGCTTGACGTCGTAATGCCGCCGCAACTTCGTTGAAGGCTCAGGGATCAAAGTGAGAAGGGCTCTAAAAAGCGGGGCGAAGTCCCGCGACAAACTCTCAAGCCTCTTCCGTATATGCTTTTCCTGCATTCGGAGCGCTTTCTACCACCGTTTTGACCCCTGAGCATCTCATGGATGCGGGCTGAGGAATCCCCGGTTCGATTTAGAAGGAAACAGAAACCCCACCTAAAGCAGCTCCATGCTGTGTCCAGGGAGAGACATGGTTCCCGAAAGAATGGTGGAGCCGATCCTGTAGGAATGGCCATTTCGCTAAGCGAGCTGCAGACCAGCAACTCAAAAGCTTGGAAGATATTCAGAGTACGCGGCTACTAGAGTTGCTTTTTCTACTCTCAGCGTGAAGGCTCAACTGTCAATTCCAATGCATTGTGTCATTGATAGTCAATCGATAATCAGTCATTGATGGTCAACTACAGTCGTGAGTTATCTCGTACAACCCTGAACATGTGTATGAGGTTTAGAATGTAACTTGCTAATATGTGGGCCTCCTTCTTGCTCTGCGTCATCCCAGTGATGCTCCAGTCAGTAGCCCAACGCCCTGCACCGCCGAGCGGGAAGTATTCCACGATCGTCTTCGAGCCGACGGATTGCATCCAAGTTGACTTTCTCCCTGGTGAAGCTGCTGATGTGAGACTACTTGTTGACTGTATAGGCCACGATGTGACATCCGCTGACCTATCCGTGGTAAGAGTTCATCCATTCTACTACCAAGTTGCTACGAACAGTGCCCAGGCCTACGATAACTTCATATCAATGGTAGATGTTGAATGCCCTTATGGCGTCGAAGATGGAGATTTGAAGTCGTTCGAGTATGACTACAAAGCCAATACCGTGACGGTCAAGTTTGAAGGGAATCTGGTAACTTTGAACTCAGGAGACTGTCCTTAGCGTTAAAGGCCGAGCTAGGTTACACGATACGCGTTCTAAGTCTCGACGATTTCTGGTGGGTTTTCACTGGTTCTTCCGTACTCCAGTGGGCCACTCAGATTCACCAGTACCACCAATCATACTTTTTAATAAGAAGTTTTTATACTCAGTTGACTCCTAATGCGACATATTACAGCGGTGCATTGTAAAACGGTCGTTGTCATTAATACTCCTCAACTCATGATGAGCGATGATTGCTATGAGAAGACTCAGAGAAGGTACACACTTTCTGATTGAGAGAGTTTGTTGATGGTTAAGACATCTCTGTGTCCTCACATCCGACATGACCAATGCTAGTGCCTGAGGCTCCCTGTGAAGTTCTGATATTGCTCTTTTCCTTTGCGACACTTGTCTACTTCATAGAAGCACTGGTCGGTCACTAAAAGCCTACTAACATTCCAACAAGAGTGGATTGTGTTAGGGTCCGAGTCTCGGATTCCGAAAGAGGCCAAATGGTCGTCTCAACGTTGTGTCACCGCTAAAGTTGGGTAGATGACAGATTGCCAGTGACAGTCCCCCACCGTCTCCACATCGACACGTTTGTATGAAGCGTTCGTACGGAGACACAGTGTTACCTCCTAATAACGAAATATCCCAGGTACAGCCGTGTAGCTTCCAACTGAGCTCGAAGAGTAGGTCTTCACAGAGTATCGTAGATCTCGCTGAGGCGCCGATCAGGAATATACATAGCCTCGGGAGATACGAGAAAGCCAACACTGCGGTCAGTAGAATACTAACAAGCTCAGCTTGCCAAGCTATCAGGCTATTCCGGTCGCCCCTCCCCTTAGAACTCAGCACGCTACGAAAGTGAATGTAAGTGTCCAAACAAAATACGGAAGACCTGTCTTCGGATGTGGTGTTGCTGCCTTATGCATGGCAGCCAGCCATTCTCAACTGGAAGCGGCGAGGGAGCATTCCGCATTGCCCTCACAAATGACTTTGATGTCACCCAGCTGGTCTGCGGCCGCTAGCAGGAATTTCTGCAGCGTTCTTGTCGGTACCGTTGCTTCGCTAGTGTCGACTATCTGTATTTTGATGGCGTCTAGGGACTCAACTTTGACACGGGCGAGAAATTGAGGAACACCGCGGCACTCCTCGGGTAGCATATCGATGGTGCAACCAGCATCCTGTAGCATTGCTGGGATGTCACGGACATCTATCATGGTCGAGTCAGTCATGCGCTCGATGCTGATGAGACTCCGGCCATCTGCCGGCTGTTCATTCATCATGGAAGAACCCAGAAAACTAAATGCTCACGACGAGGCTTCCCGAGAGTGTTAACGCAAAGAGTTCCCTACGAATATCATGATTTACTCAAACTGGTCGCGTGTACCGAATCATCGAGTAAGATGCGGAAAAGGTCGAAGTTTCGGCCGTCCCCAGACTCCAGACGAGCTCTACCCTCCGGGCTCACGGACCTGTTGATGATTAACGGGACAAGCTGCTCGCAGCTAGAACCATGGGAACGCAATTTGGGTACCTAATAAGCGGCTGAGCTACATACACTCGTCGTGGACGGGATCGACAGACCTGCGTAAGATCGTGAAACTCCGGGGTTTTCCCAAAGACGGTTCTCTGACCTCCGTCAAGTACGAAGTCGCCGAGTCGATCGGCTGGAAGCTCTAATAAATCTGCTGCAACCTCACGTCGGTAAACCTGCTACGGATAGCGATCCGAATGGGGAGCGGTCAAGCTTCCGAAATGCGCCGCAATGCGAAGCTACTGATGTAAGTGCAGGCATGCTTACCGTGAAAGGTGTGGTATCGGACTTCCCCAGATCTTCCAGCACGCTTCGGCAACACTCGAGGGACTCGGAAGGGACGTACACAACTGCATATCCCCCCAGCGCGCCGTGGTGACGAACCTTCATATCGAAGAGGCGAGTCCCAACAGGCACAGGCGCCTTTTGCGTCCCTACATAGGGATCCGTTATCGGCAGAATACACCTGCCGCCAGCAATCCCGAGAGCAGCCAGTGCAGATTCGATGTAAACCACATTAGGCTGAAGGCCTGTCTCCTGCTCGGTCTGAAATAGGATGTTCAAGAGTGCCTGGCCTGGACCCGGACCAAGCAATGGAAGACACCCAGCCTCAAGTATATAACGACATGGATAGGCCGGCAATAAGCCGCCTTCTGTAGGGTCTATACCTTGTCACTCATGCCGTGATCAGCAGTAATGCCGACCGCAGCCCCACGGTCGTGTAGGGCCCCGAGACGTTTGTCGAGCTCTTTGTAGAACGTCACCGCCTCGTAGTCGAATGGTGCATGCTTATGCTGAACCTGAACCGAGCGCTCTGATTCAGGTCGGACCGACGGCACTCCCCTTGTCCTAGCCTCACGAGGCACAACTCACGTAGTCCGTCGTCGAGAAGTATGCCAAAACACGCTTCTCTGGCTGTGTCCGGCTTATGAAATCAAGGAGACCAACACCAAGGTCGAGCATGAAGAGGGACGATTCTGCCGAGTAAACACTCGGGACTTGCAGCCACTCGTTCGACAAGTCTCTGAATGATCCCATTTCCCCGTTGGAGAACCTGGCACCAGTTTTTGAGGGACCATTTCGGTACACCAGGCCACCGAGGGCTTCACAAAAGCAAAGAATTAGCGCCAAGGGTAGCGGCAGGCATCGGGAGGATACTCGCTTCATCCAGTGTACTTTGCCAATGCCGAAGAAGATGTCTCATCATCCGCTCGTTCTGCTGAGAGGCCAATCCAACGCCCCTGGGTATCGGACGGCAAGCCAGCGGTGAGCATGCTCAAGAGCTGAGAACGGTCGTCGCCGACGGACACCACCAACGTCGCCCGGGTACCTTGTGCTTAACCGTTAAGATCACAACGACGGTGTCCGGCGCATTGAGGAACTCCGGGAATATGGTTGGACAAAGTAGCAGTTCCGGCTGAGTCATCATCACCTGCTCTCGCACAGGTTAATGATACTAGAAGTATATCGGCTTACTTCCTCGCCGGTGCTTGCGTCTAGGTAGTAGTTACCGGAGATGCCGTGATGGGCCGGCGAGACACCAGTAACGATCGACATGTTGTTAGGATTCGTCAGAGTCGGCATAGCACTCCGGACGATGCTAAGGTGCCCACTAGGCCTGCCAGGGGAAGTCACGCCATGAACAGGTGAATATGCCATCAGGCGATGCGGAGGAAAGAGCGATACTTAGCCAGCATCTTCTGGTACAAGTTGGGCATATGGAACTTGGCAGATTTGAGGTACTCCGGACAGCAGCCATCAATGCAAATACCGACGACATGCTGACCATACTCCGGCACACAGTAACGGTGACCATTCACCTGATCGCAGGCGTGAGTGCAGCCGGGGCTCACGAGCTCGCATGATGACCGATCGAGTGCACGAACGAATATCAGCTTAATTAGGGGAATGCTCCCATTTTACGAAGAAAGAGATAGGCTATCGGATACAAGGCTCCGGCTACCTGGAAGGATTGAGTGGTGACAGCTCGAGTGAACGTTCGCTGATGGGAGAGGAACGAGGACGTCTTTCGGCTGAATCCGATGAGCATCGATAAGGGTACACTTGAGCTCAGAACTCGCAGGGTTACTCATGACTAGACCTGAGTCGTGACTGACCACATCACAGGCCGGAATCGCGCGGATCCCCATGTAGTGTGATTCTAGGGTCGCGAAGGATACTCACGAGGTGGCACAGCGTCAGCTAGAGTCCGTCTTTTTGAATTTGACGCGAGACATTCATGAATAAGGGAGAGAAGGTAGAGCGAGTTTGAGACGAGCCAGAAAAATCACGTAGTCGGCGACTACTGACTCCAGTGGGAAACCACCGGCTCGGGTCGAACCCGAGCTCCTAACATTAGGGTCCGTCGGTCATACTAATGTCATGATAATGTTCTGAAGCACCCTCCCTGCGCGCCAAATGCGGCACGTAGTAGAGTCGTCGCACGATAGACCTCCACGCAGAGGCTGACGCAGCAACCATGTGAGGTTGCGCCTCTGTGGATCGACTAACACAACTCCCTGCCCTCAAGCGATGAGAAAAAATCCCTACACCGTGAGACAGCAGAAAAAAATCATCACAAGCCAACGACACGCCCTCACGGGAAAGGCATCAAGGTTGCCTCGACTCCGATCTCCTCTCCTGAAGGACCACAATGGTCCGTTGTTCATCGAATGGAGTGCTGTCTTAAAACATATCTCTCTCATCCCTCACCAAGTCTCGACAACTCTTGTTGCAAGTGCTCTGTCGCCGCATCCTCCCCGACAGGAATGCCGATGGTCAGCGTCGTATCGAACACGTCATATCTGTGAACGACGCGGACGGCATGTCAAAGCCTCGAACTGAGCTTAGAGTTGACCAGACGAGGGCGGCACGTAAATGCTACCCGATATGGGATCCAGATAAGACCTCAGACTTCAAGTCGAGAATTTCGATGTCCTTTTGAGCTAGATATCTGAGGCCGGGGAGCGGGCTGTAGAGCTGGTGGATTGATCGGATACAACGCACTCGCAAAACCTGCCGAGGATGTTGCGTTCATCTGGGCCGCATACTCGTAGCTGTTTCTGCAGCCTTGGTGCTGATGAGGAGGCGGACGCAGTGGCAATAACAGAAGTTTCTGTGGTCCTACCCCCGGCGGCTTGGAGCCCAACCGAGCCACCCGCTGTGCGCTTGACTCCTACCAAGTAGCTGAGAACGCGATTCCAGTGACCTTTCTCGGGTCTTGAGTCGCAGGCACGCCATCCGATAGGCAGACGACAGAAGCCGAGTCAATAAGAGACAAGCAGAACGGGAGAGAGACCGAGTCTGAAGGATATGCCGCTACGAGAAGTGCTGGAGCTCACTCGGGGAACGCGTCGGTGAGCTTCTGTTTGAGCTCGTCAACTCGACCGCTCTGAAGATTGACCTGAAGAGTACTGCCAGGTATCTTGTCTGAGGAGACTGCAGCTGCATCATCGATAGTAAATACAACACCCTTTACAGACTCATCACGCATTTAGCAGCCGGTAGATCATCCGTGCAATACTACTCGAATATACGAGCCGGTTTAGCTTAGTGGTAGAGCGTCAGTCTTGCAAACTGAAGGTCGGCGGATCGATCCCGCCATCCGGCTACTATTAACACTTCTCTTGATAATTTTTGGCAAGATTCTCACCTCGGCGATAACACTGAAGTCCTGCCCCAGAATGGCCATACGGGTCCTCCCTAGGTTTCCATCAACTGGGTGTATGCAATCACTGCACAGATCGCGGACGAAGCCGACTCTATTGGTCCCTGAGAAAGGGAGAACATACGGAATCGCCCATACAACGCGCGCAAGCACCGAAGATCCGAAACGGTAGTGCTGATTAGTATCCATTCATCAACCGTAACCCGTGACGCACCCGAGACACAGACGATGACAGACTCGTAGGGAGTGGCGGTTTCCGAAGACATATGCCTCAATCCCGGCGCTCCGAAGAGGCCTCCAGCAGCGCGACTTGAGAGGGCTGCTATAACGCGGTTTGAGCGAGCGAAGGACAACATTGACAAGATGAAAAGTCCTGGCTAGCACACCTCCGTACGGAGAGACATCATTGTCTCTCCACATGTCTCAGACATGTGGGCATCATTTCGAAAAGTGGTTCGACTGGTAGAAACTACTGCCATGTGCGACGCAGGCCATTGACACTTCTCTGGATGAAGCGGAATTGAGACGCTCATAAAGACAATACCGTGCAACCGAATTCTGCTGCGTGGCTGCATCCAGCAAGACGTTTGAAACGCGACCTCCAAAATCATCAGCGGATACACCTTGGAAACTTTTGCCAATGCTATGCATGAAAGTAAGAGTCCCCTTATGGGAGCGTCAATTATCCGGGGCATTCTCATCTCCCGAGTTGATGAATGGTCCAGCAGAGAGCCACCTCTTGCGTACCTGAGAAGGGAGCCCACGACCTCTGTGAACGCTCGCGCCTCCACCACAATCCATGAGTATCATGTTGTCAGCTCACTCCCTGCTCCCATTCTCCTTCATATGTGATCCCCGCTGCAGTGGCGAAAACGCCGCTTCCATGCTGCCTCCCTTCAGACCATTGCCCTTTGTATGTACGCCCATCTGGCCACTTGAAGGTTCCGAGGCCTACAACAGCTGCAGTCGGTAGCACGTGGAGCCCTCGCTGCTACCATCTCGGTAGTCATCGGCAAAGCCTCCTTCGTAGACGCTACCGTCTGGCCAGGTATACTTTCCATAGCCATGCTTGCGATTGTCTTTCCAGCTACCGCGGTATCTACTCCTAAAGCATCGATCACCGTTGCCGATTGATGATCAGTTGATACAGAGTCGTGTATTGAGCGATAGAACTCATCAGGAGCGGAGGGGTGTTGCGCGTCGGCTGTTCACAAGTCATGCCATGGTCCTGCTCACATTCTTCCATCCGGCCATCGGAACTCTCCCTGTCCCTCCACGTCATTCATATGGAGCTGGCCCCAATAACAAGATTTATCCGGCCACGTGAAGCAGCCGACCCCGTGTTTGCGGTCTTCCACGTATCTGTAAGAGGTGCCGAGGCTTTGCTTCGAAACTAAAGACACAGTGTTGAAATTATTGAGCATAAGCCTTCTTAGCTTAGTTGGTAGAGCACCCGCTTAGTAAGCGGGAGGTCGTCGGTTCAACTCCGGCAGAAGGCTTTTCCATAATAGCAGCTGATCTTACTGTCCCGCGTAGCGGCAACCGTCGGCCCATTTCTCTTCACCATCTCCATGCTTCAGGTCGTTCATCCAGCTTCCTCGGTATCTATCAGTGACAGCCTGTTGCTACACCACCAAATCACGCACATCCTAAATTCTCAGCTACGAAATTGACAAAAAAAACCATCACAGTCTATGTTAACTTAAGGCGAATCGCGATAACTGTGAAACAAACACGAGTAGAACGCCAGTGAAAAATGAGAGACCTTCCCATCTACCTGCTCCGTTTGCACTTGTACGTTCCACGTCCGTTGGCCATTCCACCTGCCCACTGTCCTTCGTAGGAAGCGCCGTTTCTGAAACCTAGGATAGATATAATTGCCTGGGCTCAGCGAATTCCAATGCCACAGCGATTCTCAAGGAGGCTATCAGCCCCAGTAGGGTCTCACGGGTATTGCAGCCTCCCCCAGCCATGCGCGATACCGTTACACACCTGCCCTTCATACCAAGACCCATTAGCATGCTTCATCCGGGTGACCTCGACCCTGCCAGCAACGATGCTTGGAACCAAAGCAACAAATCGGGCAAATAAATTGCCCGAGAGATTCCGAACACTCGCGCTACTGCAGATCTAATGCTCTCCTCTCCTCGGGCTCTTTCCGATCGGCTAATAGCTCCTCGCCGCACTCGACTTCTCGAAGCCCCAGCGGAACCTTCCTTCCACAGTTCCCATCTGGCGGGGCGACCACTTGCGGATGAGAACACACATCGAGGGCTTGCGACATCGACGAACCCATCAGCGAGAACGGACCAGCGCTGAGAGTTGGAAGCACCAGCGAAGCGAAAGTGGTATTCCCCCCAGGAGGGCTCCACAACATTCATCCCATTCGAAGCATCCGAAAACGAAGACGTAGCTCAGACGAAAGAGGGCACATCCACCGTGCGGAGGACATCGGGGTCGATGCCCGGGAAGATTCCTTCACGACATAGAATCTCCTTCATCACCACGGCAAACGGCCCTCCCATTAACCCGAATGACTAACAAAACCGATGTCGGAGGTACGTATTGGAAACAGTCCACATTCAGAATGGAGCACTGGACGCCCACAGGCCGACCACTCCAGTATCGGTAGAGTAGGCAACAACGCTGTTCCCATCCGGCCCTTCTGTTGCCGCCACCGACGTCACTGCTGTGCTGAGGTCGACTGTGAACCTGATTGAGAAAACTCTGACAATCGAGGACCGACTTCCCCAACCAAGCCGACTCACCTTTGAATGGTCGTCGATGCGCCTCGTGAAGCTGTTCTGGTGTTCCACACCCGAGGCGGCGGGGAATCTGTAGTGGGTGATAACCCCGGCCACCATCTGCATCAGGATCGATACCCAAGATTGATTCTTCGGTCAGGTCGTACCGTCTCTCAGACTTGCTCGCACGCTCTCCGTTGTGATCCCTGGGCGCAGAAGTCGACCCGGCCCCGCTGCTGTCTGGGTTCCACGACCATCGACACACTTGGCCGTCCACACCGCCCGAAACCATGCATAAAGTCGTCGATGCTCCTACTCAAGGCGGAATGAATGACACGACAAACCTTCTTTCCGCTACTACCAATTGCTGTCTCACAGCAGCAGCTGGTGTTAACACTATGGGCCAGCCTCGACACCTAACCAAAGACCCATCCGCCTCTCTCAACTCCTCCCTACGATCACCTTTGGCTGAGCCGCGGACGCCTTCCCCTTCCGCCAGTCCCACACGTGCACACGCCCTTCCGAGTCCCCAGCGCAAAGGACGCCACTCTCCGGGCTTGTGCTCAGACATGTAATTGACGTTGATAGCGAACCAGCAGCACTCGTGGACCTACACGACTGAGAGCATCCTCCACGGCACACAGGAAAGGTAGCGCTTACAGGCTCAGAACCGCGCAGGCCGCAGTTGAAGGGGAGACTCGGAGGTCGAACATCTGTATGTGCCTATTGGAGCGAGAAACTCGTGACTGCTGATCCACCTTCGCCTACCTCCCGCTGGTCACTGCAACGATATTCTCTGCATCAATGAATCGGCAGGAAGAACTACCACTGAGCACCACCCCAGCGCCCCCACCAGTCGAGGCTGCACCGCTACCGCTGATGGGCCGACGGTACACTGGACCACGCCTCATCGCGTTGGAGTGATACCTGAGTCAGGTCGAACTTCCATAGGTGCAGCCATTTATGTGGTCACCCTCACGACATGGTCAGTTACGGTCCACAGAATCCACTGCGGAGAGATCGCCACTAGCAGATTGTCATGAGCGCTACCAGAGGCGGACCAGAATGGCCCATTTCAGATTGCCGCAGTCATACAGTACCACAACTAGAGACCGGAAACGGTTGTGCAAGGATAACTTCTACGGGAAGGTGAGTTAGGAGCTAAAAATTTTTTGGTGGATACTTGATACATATACTGATTGCTTGGGATGAGTCAGCAACCGTTATTCGATGAAACCGCGAAGTTGAGAATTACCCTCCTGGGATTCGAACCTGCGACCCACCGACCACCTCCCGACGAAGAAGGAAAAAAGATTCAACGTAGAGATTTTGCCGCTTACACCTTGAGGCCTCCGGTTGCGGATATCGTGGCGATCACATGGCCCCCAGAAGCCACGTCAAAATCGATCAGCTTGTCCTCCTCGCCTTCAGCTGGTGCATACAAAGAGGTGACCTCCCGAGTGGCAGAGTTGACAGTAAAGAGACAACCTGAGTATAACCATGTCCCCACATTCATCTGACCCTACACAGTCTGAATACCACTGGAAGTAGCCAGTACGATCATCCCTCTCGCAGTTACGGCCATTCGGACTGGCCTGTTGCCATCGGTCAGCCCTAGATCCGAGGCCGTGCCATTACCAGGACGCCCTGTTTGGACCGAAAGGCTGTATGAACCTGCTCAAATCGCATAGACGATGGAATGCATATGATGGCGATAAGGACGCTACTGTAGGCAGCCACTATGTCTCAATATTAGTCGAAGAACCGAACGCCTGATCACCTCGCTGCTGGTCATCATCCTGTACTTCCACCCAGCTGAGCCCTCGGTCACCAGCACATAGGAGCTGGGGCTCACCCTCCACGCCTCTACACCACACCATGGAGCGGACAACATCCCCCAGGAAGGTATAGCTAGGGTCCTGGTTCTCCGTAGCAGCACCTAGATGCTCACCAGGCTCGAGGACGCAGCGCGAAGGGGTCTCCTCCAGGCCTGAGCGTGGCAGTACTACGTCGCAGGACACACAATCAGCGACCTACCCCTGATGACCGGGAAAGGGGTGCTGAACTTGCTACTTGCAAGGGACGCTCGCTTAGGGAGAGCGGACGTCCCCTCATCCGCAGCCCTGGATGACAGGAACACCATATCACGTTCAACTGCTGGGGACGCCCAAAGCAAGAGGTGAGCCTCCATTCTCCCCGCCGCTCGGCAAAGGTATGAGCCGATTAACGCAGACCGACGACTTTCGACTGGAGACTTAGGAAACGTTGAGCTCTACCACCACTTCACCATCAGCGGAGCGATGCAAGATTAGCATTATTGTATTCACCGCAGATAGACCGACAACTCCGATAGAGCTCGCAAGGTCGCAGGCGAGACCTGCTCACAATGGTGAGAACCGCAAGACTGCCGGAAGATACTCCTACTTGTCGCATGACCTCCTCGGGTACGTTAGCCGCTACGAACTTCTGCAGCTCGATGACTCGGTCCCTGATGACGTCCCGAGAGGCGGACTTCTGTGCATGCACCAGTAGCGGAACCTGAGGGCAGGACCCTGACACGGTGGCCCCGTACAAGTCTTGGCTACGTAAGCATTGAGGACCCTCCTGGCGATGGAGGCTCGGGCTCCGCCGGCCCTCCTATCCCAACTGCCCCCCAACAGCTGATGCCGATCAAAGTGTGTGATTGCCTCCTCATAGCGACCGCTTGCACACAGTCTTTCGAATTGAAGCAACGAGTACCTGAGAACATGTCCGAGTGCAGCGCCTTCGACGAGCAGGCGGCAGTAACAGCTTACAGCCTCTTCGCCTCATCCCACTCAACGCTATCAAGGTTCCACTTCCCAGGATTCTTGTCATATATTTTCATCAACATCTCGATGACCGCTAGTAGTGGGCTGGAAGGGTCGCCTGAGAGAACCTCTACACGTTGATGAGGGCCAGGGACCTACTTATCTCCTGTACCAACGCAGGTGACGTCAGACACCGTACCATCACGCTGACGACTTCCCTTATACCTGCCGCCAAGAAGAGTGCACAGGCGACCCTTCGGACTCGGCCGTACTCGCCAGCGCAGTGCAGCAGCTTCATTCCCAAGCCATGGTGGCCCATGTCAACAGCGCACCTTCCGCAATACCGGCAAGTCTCGACGTAGACCGACTGCTGCGGCGGCGGCTGTGACGATGAGGTGGATGCAGGCGTCGGCAGAGCTAGAGCATTCGGGTTACTAAACATCCCAGTGGTGGAAGGGCGGGTCGAGGAGCCTAAGACGAGCTCCATCCAGAAGTAGAAAACAGGGTAATGATGACCGCACCATTGCCGATGGCAGCAGCAGCGTTCTCCTGTGAGCCACCCCCAAGCGCTGGCGAGGCGGCAGAGTCGGTCGTCGGAGCTGAGGCCTTCTCATCCATGATACTGGCCAAAGCGGAGCTATGCAGAAGGCCACGGTGGACCTCTCCGGTCTCGGGATCGATGAATCTAGAACCACTTGTACCGGGGCCGACCCGACCGTGCAGTGCTCTCACCCGACTATCTCATCCACGACCTCAGCCCCTCCATTGACGTTGGACTCAGTATGACTCAGCAAGAGCTCCCGGAGGACCTCCACTCGGGAACGCGGCATGAGCGCCGGTAAGAATCTAACCAACAGCAGCCACTCTACCATTGCACCTAGCCTCCAGGCTCAGTACCTCAGAGTCTCTTGCAATGTGAATCGCTTCTGTGCATAGTGCATCACCGCAGTCGCCGAGGAGCTCTCACTCTCCCCTTCCTCCAGATGGGCCGACCTCAGAGCTGTCATGATTCCGCTGCCATGTGGACGATTCAGATACTGACCGGGAGGATCCATAGGCTACAGCAGCTGCACGCGGGTAACGTACAAGTCTCATCCATATAGCGGTGGTCTCCTGTGCCTCAGACCCCGCGCTGAGGACCCCAAATGCACGCGGGAATTGTAGAGAGAGTAGTAGGAGCTGAACGACATATCATTGATAGCCGTAAGAACTCATAGTCAGGACCCCTTGTTAGCAACTGTTGTTGCTACTACGGCCAGCACTACTACTGCTACTAAAATGATCATCACTATCACCACTATCCCTGCTACCACTACCAGCATAATGATCGCCGACACTACCAGTAGTACTACCTTAGCCAACTTCCAACTCGCCTTCTTGCTCCTGCTCGGCCCACCAGTCGTTCTCCTCTGCCGAGGATACGTCGGTCCTGGTGCCATCCAGTGCAACGGAGCACACTTCAACTACGGATCTCACCAGCATCAGCGATGGCCATGGCAGTCCCTCCGGGGCCACCAACGCCTGGGCCCTCCACTGCAGACGCCTGCGGGTCGTCGAAGTACTCGGATGGTAGGTTGGCGATTTTATCCTGGACAAGCTGGAGCTTAGTGAGAGTCTCCACTGTTGAGAAGCTAGGGTGCAGACACTCCATGAGATTGAACCTGAGATGCCCTCGCACTGACGCTTAGAGGTCCGCATTACTACCAAGTCCAATCCTCAGCAGTGCAGTTGGGTAAAACGCGAGTCACAGAGAAGTCAGGGGAAGTGAGCCGAGGAGGGCCCCCGTCATTAACAGATGAGCCCACTGTGTCTGACCGAACAACTGCAGGACGGCGGCTTGCATGGCGGTAGTACCCTCCCCTAACGGCCGGTCCACCAGAGCCAGCAGCACTTGTAGAGGGCCGCTGCTGCCATCATCGAAGTCCGCCATGGCAGTGGGCGTAGGACACTGAGTGAATACTGGAGTAACCGGAGGGTAGTCTGGAGGGTCCTCACCTGCTGGCCACCAGTCCCCTTCACAGAGGCCATGCGAGCCACTAAAGCCTTCCCAAGTGACCCGAGCGGAGGGCAAGCCACAAGCAGCGACGGCTCGGCGCATAGGGTCTCAACCACCGACACGAAGCTGACAGCAATGAACCATGCCAGGAGGGAGGTCGAAGAATCCTACTTAGCACGAACGGCAGTGTATAGAGCAAACCACACCTCGTGCAAATGGGAGTAGGGGAAGTTGTTGTCATCGAAGACAATTCTACCGTACTGGAAGGTGAGGTCCAGCCTGAGTTGAAGATAACAGCACCGTCGAGCTGATACTATCACTACCTCTCCGCGTGGGACTTAGGATGCTTCATTTCACCGCTACTCGCATAGGGCCTCCCAGACGAGTACACCGTAGTCATCAACCCTTCGACAAACCTTCCGATACAGGACACTTCTCAAGCGACGATTTTCGACTACCGGCCTACCGATTATTCAGGTAACCCAGGGAGCCAGCTATGAATTGATGAGCGTTGGCTGGCGGGACGGGGTCACGGGCCGATGTTGCCCACTCGAAAGCCGACCAAAGATCCGCCTTCTGAAATATCACAGGAACCAGTCGCAGAGATAAAGTACTCTAGTCCTCCATCAACGACCGGCCTGCAAGCAGTTATTTCTGGACTGTACGACAACCCACCAAGGCGAGTGGTAATAACGTGCGGCGCTTTCCCGTTCCCCATGGCACCCGTTATGACCTCAGCCTTCCCGTCCTGGCAGTCGAGCTTGACAATGGCGTCAAATACTTCAGGACTGTTAGCCTTGGGCTTAGTAAGTAGCTCCAGTATTCTCCGACTCGACTCTGGCACTTGCCCCTTCACCTTACGTCCGCCATCACTGCCTAAAGCGTCGGTATCACAACACGGTAGGAAGAGGGAGGTACACCGTCACTACCATCAGTGGTCCCGCTGGAGGGTACCTCCCCTTGCAACAGCTTAGACCGTAGCCTCTCGTACCTGGTCCAACCGCGTATCAAAGAAGAAAGATACGCCCAGTGGCGACCCCGGTCCACAACACTACATGTCATTTTTCCTCTTTTCCATCTCGGCATGTATAATGCGTTGAGCAGCCATATGAACCTCCGTCACAACAGAGGTTACCACATCGCTATGTTGTGAGGCCAGGCTCAGATGCCTGAGAGCAACATTAAAGACAGGCCCTCAGTTAGCAGCCTCGAACGTATTTGATGACAGTTTGAAACATTCGCCACGACCGTATTACAACTTGCCATTCCGTATGGCTTCGTCGACGCCGGCTCCTCCACGATCCTTGAGATCGCCTAATGCACTGGTGACAGTGCCTGCCTGCGGACCCACTGCTCCTGAACACGACCAAGAGGCATCCCAGTCGAACGCGGCCGCCATCACTGCACTACCTCTGCCTAGTTGCAGTTGCATCACATTCCTCTCCAAACGCTCAGCCACAGGCCCTGATGGTTCCAGCAGCTGCGTAAGAAGGGCGCCACCTGATAGTACAGTTTTCTATTATCCATGCCATCAGACAGCCACCACATACCACCACCGCGGGGCAGACCAGTCACAGCCTCTGCCGTTGAATCTTTGGCGAGCATGCTGAGTGGCCGATACACAAGCCCACTGCCATCTGCGCCTGGTAATGTACCTAAAGCCACCCGGCACTCGAGGTCGGCCTATATCCAACTACTGTGCAGAGGTTTCTAATTCAGATCCTCACCAGACGGTGAACGCGAAGACATTCCGAAAAAGCTCAACGGCTGTTTCCTCCCGCCAAGAGAAACTACAATTTTGAGCAAGCGCGACTCTTGTACGGCCACCTGGCTCGACTTGTGCAACGAATCCGCCCTAGTACCTTGGCCATTCATCGGCATTAGCAACCTTTCAGTGGCCTCTGCCTGAGTCCTCATGGCGTTAACTAGATCCTCAGGGGAAGGCTGCTGGGCCGGCTCTTGTAGAGCAAGATCAGGCGTCGCCGTCGGTAGTATTGGACCGAGAACCGACGTCGGGACCGTCGCCAGCATCGTTCAGGCAACCAAACGCCACTGCAAATCATGCTCGGAAAAATGCCCCATCAATCTTACTCATTTCACGTTCGCTTGATGCCCGGACAGTCTCACTGATGAAGGGTCCTGCTGCAACTACTTCTTGAATCCCATTCAAAACACAACATGCGTTGATACTCACAAGTGAGCGAGACTCCACACCCCGACTCGAGGATACTGGTCGCCGCTACCGTCAGGGTGATGATACCGATACGTCCAGGTGACGATGATATTGCTGTTGAAAAGTACCAAGGATGCTCCCTAGAATGCAACCTCGACAATAATGTCCTTCCATTGCTTCCGAGCAGCGACGGGTGACAACAAGAAAAGTACTATGGCCAAGTAGAGGGGGTGAACGCTACTAGGTCACACCTGGCCGAGTGCAGCAGACTTGAACTGCCATGACCATCAGGTGTAGATGACGCCACGGAGGTATGCCGTAAAGTTTTTAACGATCCCATGGGACACTCCCAAATCCTGTGGCGTGCGCCATTTATCGCGCAAGATACGTTTCATGGAAGTGTTAACCCAAAGCTATACTTGACACCCAGTGGGTGGAGTCTGGGTGACAGTGCACATTCGCTCTGTCCCCTTCCCTCCTACTATGCCCCCTTTTTGTCTACACGTTGTCGAGTACAAGTCGTTACGATAACTAGCTGCCTCCGATGATGTTAGAGTGGCACGTTGGCTGCTTGGGTGCTCGTAGATGAAAGGGGATGCCCTTGAAGGACAGTCCTTCTACTTCGGGTTCTATTCTCGTAATTGCTTAAAACTTCGCATTACACTTTTGATCATTTTTTGTCGCGTACTGTCCCTTTTTGGGATTGAGGGATGACACTGCCACTGGCTACAACCCCTGAGCGCATTGGTCGTAGTATTGGCGATACGCCGGCAGGCGTGTAATGCTGATGCAAAGCAGATAGTGAACCTGTCACACACGCACTCTCCCTTTGTGCACGTCAAAGCACATTCTCATACAATCTACTTATATGGGTCAAACCCATTGGGTTTCCATGGTAACTCCAAGTCACTGGCGTGTTAATCTTCGTCTCGCTTCTGAGTCTAGACTACTGCCTGCTAGCGTGGATCGGAACCGCCGGCGTTGCTGTGTAGAAGCCATCACAGGTTTCGCGTTTAGTGCGTAACATTATGCTTGGCGTTGATATAACGCGGTTCACATATCGTCCTACGAGTCCACGTGGTTATTGCCAAATTTTCGCCCTAGGACGCCGCGCCACTGACACGTTGTGTTTGTCGTGACGCATGGAATGCTTCTGTTGAACGGAATCCGTTCTACACAACCCGGGTATCGCGAGATCCACCATAAGCCAATAGCAGCCTGTAACAGGCTGCCTGTTAGGGAAACAGGAGGTCGAAGGAATAAGCGACAGCGGAGGAAAAAGTGTATGCCGCCGCAACGCGTTGTGTTGAACGCGTTTTTTTCTGGCGCAATTTTGTTTGGGACTCGTTACAGCTCGCTATGCCGTTGAACGCCGGGATGAAACCTCTGGTCTCCGAGATGGGGCAAGGTGCGGCATCGCGCTAGCGTCGGTAAGGTCGGCAGGACCTTACGACGGCAGCAAGGGTGACGCGAAGGCAAACTGTGCCTTGGCCGAAGGCGATGCTGCGAGTGGCAATCGCGGTTCGGCAGGCACAAGTTTGGTGATTCGGCAAGCCCAACCTTGCCACGCATCGGAGACCGAGGAATGGGATGAAGCCCACTAAATATGCCATCCCCGAGGGCAGAGCCCGGGGTGAAGCGGAAGCCCAAACCGAGAGACGACCGTGCACGACTAGGCAACCCAAGATTGATAAAAGGATGCGGACTGACGCTACCCACCGGGCCCCCGGTTAGAAGCGGGTGGCGGAACCAGTCCTCGACTGAGTGAGGGACCAGGCTTATCAAAGCCTCCAATGAGAGAGGGCACGACAAGACGAGTAAGGGCCTCGAGTTGCCGACGCAACGAGGCTACTGAAGACGCCACGTGCGTGAAGCGTGAACAGCGTGTCCCCGGGCCAGTTGAAGGGCCCCGGGAAAGACCGGAGAATGACCGGTGCTAAGCACTGACTGCTCACGATAAGAGTCACGGCGGATCACACTCATACGGGTAGTTCCACGCGCAACCCTGAATACCGACGCAGTCAGACAGCAGCCCACGAGGCGCGCCACGCAGGACCGCAATGCTCTAAGACCGTCCACGCTGCGTGGACCACGCAAGGAGCCCAAGTATGAACAAAGGAATCCTGAAAAAATGAGAGCGTCAGAAGGACGACGCCCGTCTGCTCGAACCGCTATCAAGCCTCTGATAACTCGAGCCAGTAGTCAGGGCCCCTGACTCAGGGGACCAGCTTGCTACTAGCAAGCTAGTCCACGCGCTAGCAAGTTGCTAGCGTGAGAAGCACAGTCGCACAATATAACGCGGCATCTCTCCGCTCCGGTTTTAACCTAGATAAACTACTCGTTTATCCGCTGAATAAGCGCGAGATAAAAGTTATGAATTTGTGCGTTATACGTGTTCAATGCGCGAAACCCTCAGCGTGAACCTGTTTTACGCGTTTCACGGGTGCAATTCTGTTGGATTCCGTCCCCACCATCAATCTTCCCCTGTGCCCTTGTAACAAGGGCCTTGTTCCTCCGCCTCAGTACTGGGTTCCATTCCTGGAGTCCCCTTGACCAGGAGCCCCACAAAACTTAGACAAATCGACTAGAAGTGCGCATGCGTACGCACAGCTCATTCACGTCGAACGCTGCCAGAGCCCTAACAAGGACGCGTTCAGCAGCGATGTCTCCGCTAAGTATGAGAGCATCCTAATGGGATAATCTCATCCTGCACGCAGTGGGGGAGTCGGCGAGCAAGGTCTGGAGGGCCTCACGTAAAGCTTATAAGAATAGAGAACAGAGGTTTGCAACCTCGCTTTCCTTGGACGGTACCACCGGACGTTCTGCGGCCAATTCATACTCGCACGATGTGTTGTGCCTTAGTCTGAGGCCTTCTGCGTCCATAATGAGCGTTGAAGAAGAGCCTCCTAACGCAAGAGAGTGCATGCGTCCTTGCGTGCACCTTTGCACGCGTACCCAAATGTCCCGCAGCTGTTGACTCAAGTAAGTCCGACACATCTCCCTCCGGTCAACCCACATTACTTGCCTACGCACAATAATTGAACTATCCTATGAAAATGCTCCTCGGCGATTCCACGTTGTCGCATCCAATGCGACGCATTGAGGTGAGTGTGCTTCTAACAGAGGGCCCCATTGAGCCAGGCTTCCAGTGCTCATCAAGCGGGGCCCGGGCCTCAACCGTTCACTTGTAGTGCTGTACTCTCAAATGTCTGGTGGTAATCTGTTCGCCAATCTCGTCGCCATCTTTGTGATACTCCCGACGATGGTAAGTAACTAAGTGGCGGTCTTCACGCAAGTCCCCCGCTGATAGTCCTCAGGCGTGGATTCCCGTTGACTCCCCTTCAGGCATTGATGGGCGTGAACGCTGCTTCTCCCTTCCCTCTGGGCTTCTACACCTGGGGTGCAGATATTTGGACTGACCTCAACAGCGACTTTCTGGTACACTCCTTCCTACATCCTTCCCGAAAGCCCTACCCTCTCAGAAATTCGTCAACATGCCTGCAGTGAAGAGCATCAGTCCCCTCGGCAACGTGTGGTTCTCAGTTGGTGACGATGCCAACCCGGGTGTTCTCCAAAACAAAAGCCATATCTTGCCGTTTATGAAAGCTGTACGAGGACATTCGAGTGAGTGCGTTCGTTTGCACCTGAGTCGTTGATGACTGCTCCCTTCCAGAGGGCGTTCTTTACCTCACCTACGGCGATTTCGGTACTCACAACGAAAAGGCTCTGGTGAGTGGCTATGTGACGGTGTCGCAGCGCTAATTCTTCACATCCGCCGCCTGGTCAGCTCGATTTCATCGAGGAATTGTTCACCTGGCTGAGAGCCCAGTCGCAGTCCGACCTGCAGGCCGTAGCGCCATTTGGCATATCCCTCGACATCGAGAATGCAGGCATGGCCCCCTTGGTGGCCAGCAGCCTGACAAAGCTCCAGTGAGCGCCCAGATGACTCAGTCTCTTGTTCACTTCTCCCCACAGGGCTTATAAGAAGAAGTACCTAGGCTTCCTCCCTGCTGGGCACTTCAAGATCCAACAGGTTGTTGGAGGGTTCCCAGACTCTGGAACTACTAGGTTAGCTCATCACTCGGCGTGATGGGCAAATCGCTCTTCTATAGTTTCACCATGGATAATGCAGACAGTGCTTTGTATCTGGTATACCGCTCTTATATGGACGACAAGTCAAGCATGAAACTCAACGCAGGTTGGTCCCTGCATTCTACTCTAGCCTTATCTATTGCTTTAGGCAACAATCTCCTCGCTCGCTTCAAATGGTTCATGACTCTGCAATGCATTCAGTGCCTCAACCCAGGTTACACGCCTCGTGCTAAGATATCAGTACTCGTTGAAGGTGCCTGTAGGTTCTCCCTGCGTTGCTTGCCCACTCTCATGCTGTTTGTCTTAGGTTATGTTGGTGAGTACTGCGGTGAAATATCTTTTTGTGCGCAGAGCAAGTTCGGTATTGATAACGTGTTGCAGACATTCGACGCCTTCGACGCCCAAGCTAGATCAGCCAAGTGGATGCCGCCAGGAAGGTATGATTCGTTTGAAGTCAATTCAACACACTCTAGCTGATCAGGTTCGATGCACTCATGGACACGCCAGAGTCGCGCTACGGCATCCACGATTGGTAAGCGGAGAATATTTCTTGTCCGTATAGACTGTGGTTCAGGCACTGGTCCCGTTGCTTGTACCCTGCGCCTATCAGTCAGGGATACTCCACTTGTGGCAAACCATTTACCTACGGGCCCGATTTGTGCCAGCAGTTGGCCAAGACCCCACAGAGATGATTTAGTCGCATCGGAAACTTTGACGAGAGCTTTGATTTCATTCATTGATTTTATATTACCCATTGCCTACCACTTAAAATGCTTTCTCGACGCTCTGCTTAAACTGAATTTTCACCATCCCGCTTGAATGTGAGATCGTGAGCCGTTCTTATGCGAATAGCGAATGACTTAGGATGATAGATGAGTAGAGATGGTGTAGTGAGAGAGGCCCGAACTTTTACATGGGAGATTTATTAACCCTTCCCCCCCCCTAATGCGTTGGGTGTATAGTCAATCGACCCTCAGACTGAGGTCTAGTAACCCCAGAACAACGCGAGCTCCAGAAAGTGTTATCAATGCGTGGAAAGAGTGAATATATGAGTGTTGTTTCGACGGAAGTTCAGATGTGGTAAGAATTCGCAGGTCCGCGGAGAATGTCCGTGGTGAGATGTGACTTCCGAATTAAAATCTCATAGGGCCTTCGAAAACAGCTCTTCGATCAAAACCTCTCAGTCACTGAGTCTCAGTGTTGATGCAAAAGGAGTATCTTTGTTATCTCATTATCAGTCTGCATCTGTTCGATTGAGCTACCTCGCCAGTGGCTATTCACCACACCCCGACAAGTGATAATGATACTGCTACAATAACAATAAAAGCAATACGCCTCATCGTAGCGTGAAACTGGCTCGACTGTAAGATGTTCGCCGACAATGATATGTTCCCAATGGTATGCTCACTAGTCTGATAAAAAGTGGGCATTCACAGCTTCGAGGCCTGACAGAGGCCACCCCTCAGTTGAGGGCTCGCACAGTTCCACAGCGGCCTACCTGCCGTTGAAGCCTCACTTTCTCACCGGCCAACTTAGTAAGGTGATCGTATCTGAGCTCGATGCTGCTTATAGATGGATGAGGAGCCCCGGCGGCGTATCGAAAAGCACGTAGCAGCTTCCGTGTGCTAGAGCGTACGTTTGGATCAACTGTCGCGGTGGCAGCAGCGTGTCCTTGACAGCTGCAACCTCGGACATTCGCGATAGCCAGTCAAAATACTTGCCGAGCTGCGGATGATTATCCCGCGACAAAGTGAACTGTGGGCCTGAGAACGAATTCCATTATCTTTACTCACAACCATCAGGTCTACCTTTGGAAGCGCCGAGCACTGCTGTGGCATAAGCGAAGGGATACAAGGCAACATCAACGATACAAGGCGACGTTCCGTTATAAAACGGGCCAACCATCTGAGAACATGACAAGCATGATGCTCACTGTGTAGTCACAGCACCCTCACCTCGGAGCTGAAGCTCTCCAATGCTGCTATCATGTCGGGGAACACTTCAGGTTTATTTCGACGAAAGCACTGAATGAAACGGTTGCAGAAGGATGAGTTGAAAGCCTCTGCTGCCTTCATCAGTCGCCGCCTGATCCCAAAATAGGAACATCAAACTGAGAGTGCGCTTTTGATGGATCGAGACCATGGTGATCAACTCAAACAAATCTAAGACTATCGCAACTAGTAGACCGAACTGGAAGGCATCGAAGCCTCCTGTTTCTGAGGGCCTACCTTACCTTTCCTCATCATCATCCGGGAGCAAAGGCTTCGTTGCCAGACCAGATCTGCGGGCTAATCCATCCAGGTACTCAACAACGTTCAAAGATTCGACAACCTGGGCCACCGGAGTGCAGCGGTCTGTGACCAGTCAGTTCCAACTCGTACAACTTCCCGGTTTCCGTTATCGTGTTCGACGATCAGCGTCGGTACCAAGCCCTTGGGATTGTTCTCGAGGAGTAGAGGGTGCTTGCTGTATCCGTTCGGCCCTGGGTTGAGACATTCGATGAGCTCAAATGGGATCTGCCGAAGAATGCAAGGGAAGTTTCAGCGTCGTTCGGGCGTAGGCCCCTACGGTGTACCTTGTGCCACTCTAGGGCTATGCGGGCCCTCTGAGCGTAGGGACAGAAGAAAGCCGTCAGGAAGCGGATTGATGGCAGCTTGTGGTGATTGTCGGCAGCCATGATTGAAAAATTCTGTTCACTGCGGACCGACGAAAACAAGGGACTGCGGTTTCACAGTGGTATCATACTACTAGTACGGACAGATGACTTGATACCAACTTTTGCGCAACTCACCACACGATGTCACTACAAATCGCGCTGTATCTACTCGAGGCTGCTAAATACCATCTTCCGTGCTTCCTATTCCAAACTCATCCGTATCAACTTGAATTGGTATACAATCATATGTATCGGCAAAATCATCAACCTCACATTAGAAAAGCCGCACAAAACTTCAGAATGAATGTTCTCATAAATCACGGAATTCACACCCGTAGAACCAACGCTAAATGCCATAGCCACCGCAGCCGAGCGAGGCGTTCTAAGACTCCAGCACGGAAGGATGCTAACGCCGTCTCTCGCCGAGGCTTCGTCTCGGGAAAAGCCTGCTTCGCGGCATACCCTTCTCGTCCAGATCCCCACATCATAGGTCATCGCGAGTGTCGAGGGACAGAGCTCGTTGGTCTTTAACCCAACAGCTTCCAGAGCTTAAAAATCGTTCGAACCATGGCAAAGACGCACGACCGCAGAAGTATTCAGCAAGGTAAACGGACGCCGCCTCGAGCTCTGGTGATGCCGACTCAAATGGGGCAATAGGCGGGAAGGGCGCACTTCGACACGAGCCGGAGGTCGTACCTTAGAGAGAGCGAACAAAATAAGTGCAATAAATGTACGCAAGCGGGAGGAGCCTTTGGATTGACGGGGCTAAGTGCGTGACCAAACGGGGACCTGGGTGCGCGATACTCACTTAGTTTCCGAGAGAGCATCGCTGGACTCGTTGACGAGACGGTAGACGCAGCCACGCTGAACTACACGACTACACAAGTGATGGCCTGACAACAATCAGGATACAAGAGTACCCTTGCACGGCTGGAATCATGACCACCTGCTCGAGCGACCCCTAGGCGGAAGGCTTTGAGGTCCGCATGATCTCTACAGGCCAGCTCTAACATCCCCCACTGTGCACAGTCATGGCTCGATAAAGATATGAATTGAACCGTATCAGAGGCATAGTATCTAGGTTGAAGGTAGAGTGATGATGAGAGGAAGCTCGTCGACTGTCGATTGGCTGAGAGAGCATCAGCTCGCCGAGGATATTGGACGACGCGAAAGATGTACCAGGAGAATAATTTCACAATTATTGAATCAGAATCTCACGTATAGCATTTGACGTCGAAGTCGGTATCATTGATGATCATGAATGGTAAGCATCCACCCTCCTTCTTCCGGTATCTGTCGTCGTTCTCCAGCAACAAATGCAAACCATCATTGTCCTACTGTTGCATGAGTATCCATACCGCTGGCGCCGCCACTACTCCTACCCCGAACCCTACCCAGGATGCGTACCTAACCGTCGCCAACAAACCCAAGATTAGCAGTACAAGCTAACGACCGGCACGCTGAGTGTCCATGAACTACGTCTAATGACCCGCGCTCGTGTTTCTAATATATCTCAAGGACAGCATGAGAACGAACCATCGCTCCGCTGAGAGCATAGAGGTGATGCACTTATAGCGTTGTCGCATTGCAATACGGACTGGCTATGTTCTATGCCTCTTAACAACCTGGCAATCCTCTCTCTCCGTCACTCACCATCCCATCGCTGCAATCGAGGTCCCCCAGGACGCTGCCACTGTTGTCGTTGTTGTGCCCCACGGTATGAAGCCCAGAAAGTAATACGGTACCTTAGTGGAAGGTAGGCGAATGTAATGGTAGCGTTCGACTCACAGTGACTGAGCACGCTCCTACACCAGCCCCGATGGCTCCTCCAAGCCAGCTCAAAACCTTGGTGGATGCGGAGAGAGTCAATGCAACGTCCTTCAGGGCCTCTGAAAATGCAGTCTCGTTTCTCTACGTGCTCGGCCAGGTGAGAACTCACGCAGGAACAACCCGTTTGACATCCGTTTTGCCATTTTCACAGTAGTACGCCCAGTGAAGGTCAGTATCTGGTGACGGAATGGCACCCAAGTGAGCTATTGTTCGGCAGGAGTACCGAAACCGTTGGTCGAAGTATCGGGCGAGTTAGCAAGGCGAGCACGATCAACCACCGCGTGAACGTTGTCTGGTCGTGGTCGACTGAGGACCCGGAAGGAGGGGCATACCAGCAACTGAGGGCTCCACTTGCTATTGGAAACAACCCTCGAACACCTTACAAACTGCAACCAGGTGAGGACGATCCTGCACTTAGCGGTTGCATCGTAGCCGATGACCTCTTGATCACTGAGAATTATACAGTCCATTCCTCTCTCATACCACATTTCCACCACCTCACGTATATAACATGTCGACTCTCCGTCGTCACTGCCTTGAAGACGTCAATGTCAGACATCACTGCGACGGGTGCGGCATCCCGTAGTGACTCTGATGACGGTGAGCTGCTGCTGTCCTCCTTGCCTCCTCCGGCCTTAGGTACGTATCCTACTATGTGTGACCCTCGTCGTTCACTCCACGCTACTATCTGAAAATTATACCCGCCGCTCATTATCGCTGCGGGTCGTTCATTCAACCCATTCTGAAAATCAGAATCGATTCTGGAACCGCATTCTACGTGAAAAAAATCTATTCTATGATCGACTCTGAGTTTCAGATTCGGTCTACAGGACCGCAAGTGCTGATACTAAACCGAACCGAAGGGGCCAGTGCCCCGACCTCCTTCCTGCACTACTCAGCCCACCAACGATAATCACAGATGGCAACTTCCCCATCAGACCACCACGTGCCAGCTCATTACCTTCAAGGCCTCATATTCCGCCCTCGCTAGACACTCTTCCACAGCCGGTATGGCTACACTGACAGCCTCACAGACCCTCGTGGACAGTCGTTCGGTGTACAATCTGGCCTCGCCCTGAGTAAGGTCAATGAGCGTCATTCGTGCTGCCTCCACCTACCTTAGCGAGGTCTTCCGGTGTGCCGTGTTTGGAGATCGGCGGTGCTATTTGCGTGAATCGAGCCAGGGCAACGTGCATAGGGCAGTCCTCAAAACGCATGAAACTACGAATGGATGCTACCAAAAGAGAGCGCGACGTCGACGACGAGCTTCTGCAGCAGTCAATCTTGCGCATCGCTCCGCTGTCACAGCGAAATTTGTCCCGCGTTTTCACCCTACACATCATCGTCAGTTCGATGTGATGGAGCCCTACTAGCACTCTTATACTATAGACCCTAAAGTAAAATGAGCAGCCTTAGTAGGTGACGAGCATAGCAGACGGTACTCCGAGCCTCGGAGTCCGAGGTCTCTTTCTCATTAACATCACTCTCAACGATTTCGTGGCGCGGCTGTCTTCCCTGTACATTCTTGAGTCCTACCTTCAAAGCTCGTTCATGCTTCATTGTGTAGTCTATACTACTTGAAATTGGGTGATCGGGGCTTGAAAGCACCGATACTGAGGACCGACAGGAGTCGTTACGTAGTAAAAATTTGATGATAGTCCCCCAACTACATAAAAACCCCGTACATGTCGCATACCTTCACGTCAGGTATATCCGCCAATCGAACGGAGTTAGTTGTAGAGCTTAGTAACTTGATGGCGAACGCTCAGGCAGAGAGTGATTGTGTGACGGAGTATGCTGGTCCTCTCGGAAATGCTATTTCTTCTGACTGTAGTTCTTGAAGCATCTCCAGTAGTCACTCAATGTTCGGCAGTTGTGACAGTACTGACTGCAGTAGTGGCGGTGAAGACTCGGACAAACCTAGTATACGAAAGCCCCTCCTTCCACCCGCAGCCAAGGGGAGGAAGGAAACCAAGGGGCACCAACATCATCATACGTTACAAGACTTGGCTAACAATTTAGTCACTAAATCTTGCAAGTCTAGGTTTGACGAGGCTTGCACTCTTTGCGGGTAATCCCTACTACCGATGCGTATCTTAGGTTCATCACTGATGTGATCCTCAGTTACTCTATACCCGTCGCGTTGTCCTCAGCGGCACGTAATTTCCATGATATGACGGACCAATTCATCCTTGGCCACTTGGGAACAGAGTAGTAGCGGGGAAAACCAGAGCTAGAAGTGTCAGAAAATAAGCGTGTTGAACTCACTTTAGAAGTGTCAGAAAATAGGCGTGTTGAACTCACTTTAGAAGTGTCAGAAAATGCCCGTGTTGAACTCGCTCTGGCGGGCTACCAACTTGCCACACCTCTGTCTTGCTCTCGTTAGATACCTAGCGGCCTGTGGTGTTGCCGGTATCTGGACATTCCTATTCGACGTTATGGTCCTCGAGTCCGTTATTCAATTATCCACTTTATGTAGTCAGGCATTCGGTGCTGGTAAGTGAGGGACTTCGTACCGCCGCTACCGGACCGACCAGGAGCTTCTCTATACAGTCTGTAATAACGAAAAAATGCCACATGTAAAACGAGGACACTATGGCGCATGGGAAATTGAGGCCACTATACCACGCCACGCGCTATAGAACTAATATGGGTTCCGAAATTTGCGTACGTCACGATGTTATGATGATAAGGAGGCCGAACCTTGCACGATGTTAAGTTCGGGTCAATACGATGCTCATTCCCAAGGAGGATGAGATTTGCGAAAGGTTGCGCGCGGAATTCGATGGAGCAGTTGACGGGTGTATGTAAATTTTCTTCTTGACAGTGCGACACCCTATACACAGTCACAGTTCTTGGAGAGTGTACATATATCGTGGTAACAGATAGTGTGTTGAAGAATCAGGTTCAAACTCTGAGTGGTTAAGGCGAAATTTAGTTTTTAGACTATATTCCAAATTAATTCGGAGCACTGTAGATCGGCGAGCAACGCATCTGTCGACCTATCATTCATCAGGTAACTACACGCTGGTCGGCGAGTGGTTCCAGCTGGGCCTGTGTTGCTTCACCCTCATGTGTGTTCCCGTTATTGTCACGCGGTGGTTCACTGCAGACTTTTTGGAGTTCATGGGCTTCGACGCTAACCTTGCTTATCTTGCCGGAGAGTACACTACCTACTCCCAGTTGTCAATCCTCTGTGATGTGGTCTTTTTCTCCTGCCGGTCCTATCTCTCTGCGCAAGGGATAGTCAAGCCCTCCATGATCATCGACAATGTGGCTGTCGTCGTGAACCTGGGAGTGGCTTACGTGATGACCTTCCCAATGGGACTAGGTCTCATTGGCGCTGCCATTGCCACCACCATAACTAGGTTCCTTCGTACCGTTATGTACATCCTCTATTGCTTTGCATGGAAGGGTTATCATAAGCGTACCTGGGATGGCTGGACCGCTAAGGCCCTGACCAACCCTAAGAGATGGAAGATTCTCCTCGGACTAGCACTACCTGCAGCCTGGGGTGCTCTCACCGAGGAGATACAGTACGAGCTGCTGTGCTTCATGGCTGCTAAGATGGGCTCGGTCGTCATAGCTGCTCATAACCTCTCCCTCTCTATCATGGACCTTTTCTTTGTCTTCTCTACTGGTAGGCCGCCTGCCACCATTCACCTCTCCTCATTCTGCTATCCCGCGGCTTGTCTTCAGGTATCGGCCAGGGCGTCGGCGTACGTGTGGCTGCCGCCATCTCGTCATTCCGGATAGCAGATGCCAAGAGAACGGTAGAAGTTGGTCTCGAGCTCACTCTGGCATCGGGCGTCGTCCTTGGTGCGGCGTACGTGGCCCTGTTGCCCTTCCTCGCTAAGGCGGCTTCCGACGACCCTGAAGTCCAGAGTCTTCTCAAGGGTCTATCTCCCTATGTGGCTGTGGGAATAGCTGCTATGATGTGCCTTACTCCGGCCTTCCAAGTTCTACTCAATCAAGGTCGCTCTAAGATATCTTCCAACATCATTGCGGTCTGCTGTTGGGTCGTGGGCTTCCCCATCTCTTACATATACGGTCTTAAACTCGATGGAGGTGTCTATGGTCTCTGGCTTGGCTTGATCGCTGGCTACGGCAGTTCGGTCATAGTCATGGTCCTCATCATTTGCAAGTACTATCCGCCTCTCTTCGTTTTGCCCATTACTGGTCTTTCTTCAGGACCAACTGGATCAAGGTGTGCAGAGAAGCCCGGTTACGTTCGGAAGTGACCCGTGGCGTGGCTGCAGCAGCACAGTAGTGAACCACCATTAGCCCAGAAGCGCCAGCCTTGACAATTCTAATAGGATGCCTCTTACCACTCTTGCTGCTGTTCTTCCGACATGTTCTTCTCTTGATGTAGTAGACATTGCCCTGTGGTACAACTGCCCTCCCTTGTGCCTGTCGTTGGGATGAGGTTACTTTTGTCGCCTTCGATGAATGCGAAGTTGTGATGATCTGTACTACTAAGAGTCCTGGCAGCCCATCCCTTGTGGCAAGCCGTGTGGCTGTTGCTGTAGTTCCTCAGACTCTGTCGTCATGAACATGGCTTTGACTGCTGCGGTTAGGCTCCCCTAACAACCATCTGAATTATCTCTGGAATGGCGTATTGTTACATTTGCCATTACTTATTCTCCTAAAACTATTACCAAAATCACCACCGGTCACGACCATGCTCCGGCAACGACGACTGGCGTGCTAGGTGGGCAGCCACTGTTGCTGGCGTGCCGTGGCCGTGCTGATGATGGTCATGCAAGCCGACGGATGCCGGTTGGTTTATAGTGCAGAAGGACATGAAGAATAATATCATCGAGAATAATAAGTCTTCTCTCTCATTATAATCTCACTGCTCCGGTTGTTATTCATTCGCTCATTCAGCCCTTCGGCTTAGGGCAGATGACAGTAGCGCTTTCTCGGAACAACAACCTACATCATGCAACCACTTCTTGCGTTGTCAGTATCGTTGACGGTTAATATCAGGGAAGGTCAGTACTCCTTGTTTGACGCTATCATGAGGTTGATGTGCTCATCTGCCGTGTTGGCTGTCGCCGTCATTCAGTACGTGTTTTCGCAGCCCTACGAGCCCACCCCACTAGGCTACGACTATGACGCTTTGGAGCCGTAAGTGCTAAGAGGGTATCAGCATTATAGATAATTGGAGAAAGCCGTCCTCGATTGTGATCTCATGCATCTTCGTTGCTAGTTACATAGACGCTGAGACCATGCGTGTACACCATGTTGGCCATTATAAAGCGTACGCTGATAAGGTAGGGAGGACGTAGTGTCGCTACGGTGTGCTTATGGCCTTGAATCAGTTCTCCTCGGCGGCGCGTCAGCTCCGTTCGATGCCGGAGTATAAGTATCTGGCCAAAATGGGCATCGACGGCCTTCTTTTAAAGGTGATAGCCTGGTCGACTAGCCTGCGACAAGCCATCGTGTTCTCTCAGCTCGATGAAGTCCCTGTGGCACTGCGTGATAGGATAAGGAACAACGGCGGAGGGGTAATAAAGGGGACCTTCGATGCAGCCAACCGCAATATCTGTTGCAACGTCTCAGTACGTCAATCACGAACTGTTCTTCGCGAGTATGTCTAAGGACGGGGGAGGGGAGCCCGAGGGCGCTATCAGGAGGGCTATTGACCAGTAGGCTTTTACAGCGTAGGAGTTGGAAGGCATCCGACTCATTCAGAGACTTTGGATCATTCTCTAAGTTCGTTTCCGGCTTCACAAGTCTCGCTGAGGGGCGCTTCGGCGCTGGCTGGGTTTGGCTGGTGGTGGATACCTCAACGGAAGACAATACGTTGAAGGTAATCAGAACATGCTGTCTATTGACTATTCGCATCTGTCGTCAGATCCTATCGATCCAAAATCAGGACACCCCTCAAATGGTTTCCTGTAGGAGGGATCTCCAAGCCAGTTGACACCCTGGCGTTTTCTTCAGCCGACTTGGTCCCTCTTCTCGGACTAGACGTGTGGGAGCATGCTTACTACCTCAAATACAAGAACAATAGACGTGCTTACATCGACGCTTGGTGGAATGTAAACAGCAGCGAAACAACTGAGTGCGGCTGAGTTACCAAATGGCAGGTCGTCGATTGGTCCACCGTCAACGAGAGATACATTCAAGGGGGGTTCACTCATCTTGATTCGGACATGGTAGGTGTGGTATGAACAGTAGATCATATTATGTTCGTCGATTCAGTTACCAGAGGGTGAATCCACCACTGAGCGAGAGTTGTAGATGAGGACAACGGAGATGCTAGTCTGGCCAAGCCGGTTTTCGGCGTTAGACCTAGAACTCACACACTCAGAGATGATGATGATGATGTTCACAAGCTGAATTTTATTAGTCTCCTCCGGTAGCTGTTGAGTTTTACGAAGTTACCAAGCGGGCATGGGCACATCAAACCTCGCCCTGACCTGTTCTTGAAACCCTGCTACTCACTGCAAAATTGAACTCAACCGCGATACACATTTACTTGTCAGAAGAATTATTTAGTAAGTTACGTCCTATCGGACAAGTCAGATTCGTAAGGGGATAGTAAGACACTTCATCATCGGCCATTGTCTTATTGTCATTATTATCGGCCAGTATATCCCGGCCAGTGCTTCCGTTGTTGTTGGATATCCACTCTGAAGTATCGCCATCAGCCTGCTACCTTATTTGAGATACTTACTGAATGCTTCCGTTAGGGGCGCCAGGCATCTCCATGCCATTGAGTGCTTTGACTGCGGCAATCGCGCTATCCGGGTTGTCGTACAGTATGAAAGCATAGGACCTTGTGAGCGTTCCGATGTGAGCCTTTCTGAGACTGTGATGAGCTGATATTATTATTACCCCTTCCATTCGTGGAACGGTGGCTTGACGTCCAGTTTCAATATCTGCCCGAATGGTGCGAACATCGAGGTTAGCTCTTCGACTGGCACGTCATTGGCCAAGCCACCGCAATACACCGTACAGGGACCTGAAACTAGGGAATAACGACGACGGCCTCCAGGAGATCAGCCCTATCAATTTCATGCATAGCTGTGAACTCGATTCTGAAGTACCTTCAAGACTGTTTTCCGCTATCGGTGGTGAGTCCTCCTTTTCCACGTAATCTTGAATAGTTCGAAAGAAAGCTTCTGGTGTGGGGCGTTTCAAGCCGTCTATCTCCATGTGGATGACTTTACTTGATGCTGACGGCTGAGAATCACTGATGCTTTGCCATTCGGCGATGCTGCCAAGTTGAGCTCACGTTATTAGCAAAGAACATCGTTGAATTTGATAGAGCTCTCATGGCTTCAACCATTCTCTCGATCGAGTCGAAGGAGGCTACTCCGACTGCCTTACCGTCCTTGGTCGTATCGATGCGTGCTGAGAAGGGAAGAACACTGAAGTGGGGTTCAGTGGGAGGAGGTATCTCAGGCGATAGCTAGAGTCATTGTACTCTCTACAGCAATACCCAACCGTATTACTGTAGGGGCACTCATAGCCGGCACGTGCAAAAAAGTTCTTAAGATGTTCCCATGTTGTGCCTTCTGGAATATTATGGACCAAACACGTTGCTTCTTTGAGGCCTCGAGGGCCGCCTCCACCACCTCCTCTGCCTTTCCCTTTCCCTTTACCGGATACACCGTCCTCCCATCTACCACTGTATGGGGATCTACTTCTTTCACGTGGAGGTCGAGCAGAGGGGGTAGGAGCGTCCCAGTCTGCTGCACTACCATGGAACCCCTTGCCGCCACCTTTGCCACCACCACCACCTTTACCCTTTCCAGCTCTACCCAGCTTAGGTTTAGCGTACTCAACTAATAGAGTGTACGGGCCACCAGTAGGCCAAGGTACTGTAAAGTTGTTCATGTGACTGATGGCATCTTGTGCTGACTCTGGGTATTGGAAGCGTACAAATACCAAAGCACCACCGTCACCACGGAAGAGGACACTCTCTATCGGACCAAATTTACCAAACATATTTCTCACACCATTCTCATCCATGTCTGCTGGTAAATGACGTACGAATAATTGAGTCTTAGAGACCTCTGGTTCCTGGGGTGCATAATCATCCTGAACAGAACATTTCCCTCTTGCATTGTTTCTGCTGTGAATCACTCTGTACGAACGATGCCACTTAACGTTTGTCATTTCTTTGTCAAATCTAAACTTATCATTCACCATTCTCGTCTCCTCCTCATGCGGGTTTCCCGTCTCATCAACGTGATCGTGCTGTTTACCACTGCCTACATGCAGCCTGTGACCCACAGCCCGCCTACCCTTTGTTCATATGAGGACGAACCCCAGTTGCCTCCATACCCGGAGTAGGAGGAACCTCTCCCTCTGTATGAGTTCCACCTTCCCTCGGGATCGTTGTAGTCGTCGAAGCCCATGTCGAAGGCGGAGAAGGACAAGGACAAACACTATGTGGCTTTGGTGATGATGTTCAAAATCTCGCTATCTTGCAAACTTGCAATCCGTTACCGCGTGGCGGCGGCGCAGTTATATTCTCGCGCGCCAGATATTTTCCCCTTCATCTTCACGCGCTTCCCAAATTTACTTTTCCCGGCCACTTCTTTGTTTAAAGCAGCGAAAGGCTCGAGGGACATTATGGCTGATTACGCTTTGTTAGTCGATTACGCTTTACGCTAGGAGCTTTTGCGACAGAGACACTGAGTGTTAGATGTGAATGTGAGACTTGTGAAACTCACAATGTGCATTAGTCTCAGTATCGTTCTCACTGTCTATGAACTCTTTGTCTTTCTTCCTTCTGCCCGTCCTCGGATCAGCATCTTGAGAGAAGTTCCCCCTGATCATCAGCTCTTCCTGGTCATTTGCCAGGTGTCATCTGATCAGTAGTCTGTACCTCTTCCATCTCCTGTGCGCCGTGTGCAACATGGAGACGGAGACGGCTCCTCCCAGCGGACAAACTTGTTCGTCACAAGTCGTATGCTGCCGCGAACCCCGGAGCTGCCATACTAGCAACCCCGGCATCTTCGAATGGATTCCGAAGTCTGGAATCCATTCTGGAATTGATTTATCACAAACGTGAAACGCGGGGCTTGCTGAGGTTTCACATCGCGACTCCTGGAGCGTTGTCAAAGCAGCGTTGGCTGCCTGTTTGAAATTGAAGCCTCTCCCATCGTACTGTCCTCGCTTGCAAGTCGGAGGGATGTTGATTTTGAAGAGGCCGCTCTTGTGGGGTGAGTTCCCAAAAAAGGTTCCTCATCCGATCGATTGGTTTTAGGCTGAAGTCTTCAGCAGGACTCGCTACCCGGATGTTTTCTATGGGATTCCATATTTTCAGCATGCTCGTGTGTAGAAGCGTGTGATGATAGCCTGCGTTCATGCTCACGAACTCTTTTAAGGAGTTTGGACGAGAGCCTACATCTTCTGGAGTGGTCGAACAGCTGAGAGGCTAGACCGATCAAACCTTTTCCGGAGAGAGAATGATGCACCGCTGAAGTTCCTGTTACGACGTGGATCTCGGATCTGACCACTCTGCATATTGCTGTATCGACAAGGATATACTATATTCTTGTTTGGATGGTTAAAAACGCGACTGTAGCGTCTTATTCTCTCACAGTTTAATTTCTCCTTGCTGTCCCATTCGGTACCCCACAATGAGTGCTTCCCTTCTCTTTTATTTACTGACGTCGATGCCTCTGTGTGAATCGACTGAATATGTTACGTCTAACAGTCTCCCGGCGGGAACCTACAAGGCCGTCAGACGCAGAGAGGGTAAAGTGTGCCCTGAGCTCCCTCGTCTCATCGACTTTGAACTAGTGGTTACTGATGGTGAGAGGGGACAGCTAGCCACGTACAGTGCGGATATCGGAGGTGTGGGCTCGGTGACCGGCCGTCGGGTAACTGGCATTGAAGAACCAGCTGAGCTGGTGTGGTATGTTGAAGACACTACGAGGACTGTGAGAAGCTTTGGTTCGCTGGTTGTTGTCTACCCCCCACGCTGTTTTCATTTTGAGCCCAAAGAGCTTGCCTATAATTTTTTGACTGCCCTGTTCCCCAATCTCACCCGGACGGCGCGATCAACCAGTGAAATATCGTCACGACTCGCTTTCTGCCCAGGCAAGGTTAATTTGATTGTTGGGATAGAACCGGAGAGAAGAGACAAACGCATCTCGGCCTCTTATCGTTACGGTTTCGTATTACAACCAAATACATCGACCAACAACGCTGCCGTCCAAACAGTGTCATTGAGAGCCGCGCCAGTTCATAAGAGGCGAAACTTGTTGCAGTTGGTGCCCGTAGAGGCGCCAGCGAAAGTCGCTCGAGGTGACCGGAGAGCGCTCGGGGAGGATAAAATGGGAACTCGCCTGATGTATCCTTCGACGTTGTGAGCTCTCAAGTCCGCCGCGGTGTGGTTATGAACCATGTCCAAGGCTCAACTGGTTCTCAGCCGGGATTGCTAGGAGACCCTCAGGGAGCATCTCATCAGCAAAGGGCAAGTATTCACTCAAGCTGGTCTGCTGAAGAGCATCATACCGGAAATTCCGCCCCTAGTGTGGATTATGGTACGACGACCGTAGATGGTGGCGATATTGATCGCGAACAAGCGGCTCACCAGGGGTCATACTCTGACGAGCAGCTTCGCACCAATGCCGCTGAGACATCGGGATCATCAACGTTGGTCACGGTACCCGACGGTGAGTATACAGCGAGGGTGGACCACTTCAGGAAGTTCACCGTGGACGTCAGAACTGACCCTCAGACGCGTCAGCGTTGGGTCAAGCTAATAGTCGAGTTATGTACATTTGAGTGGCCAGTGTACTTCAGTAAGGTGCTTGCGGACAGCCGTGAGGGTTGTCTTTATCTCGATTACTCGAACGAAGACCACTCTATGGATACTCCTCTCCTTTTGGCATGCCTCCAAGCTCAGACCATATCTTGGGATTCTTTCCGGATTTGCCAACGTGAAGGTGGTGGATGGGCTTTGATGTTCAATACGGAGAGTTCCAATGACACGGGCGCTGGAAATTTGAATACTTCCACCATCGAGATCGACCTCTACAGAGTCGGAGACAGCGGCCAGCTTGAGTAGCATCATATTCGCGTTCTCTAATGCATGTGTAGCGTAGCCCATCAGCGGGTTCTCCTCATCTCTAGGAGCTCACGTAATCTCGTGACTGCTCTTCTCACTTCATTTTTGCTGTTGATATTGGTGTATAGTTGCGACCATGCGTTGAGCTTAAGATGTATCCGTCATGCTGCGAGCGCTGATTATGTGTCCTTCGACGCTCAGTGGCAGTTCTGCCGCTATTTCGTCTCCACGGGTTCCGGAGTTCACACGCTACAACCGGGAATGCATGCTCCGCTGTATGAAGTACAACCGGAAATTCCGATGATCGCTTTCATTGGCATACGATTTCCGAATCGGAAATGGTAAGAATCGCCGATTACAGATTGCCAAGGTAGCCAGCGCGAGGGCATAGAACATGTGCCTTCCACGAATTCCTTACTGTCCCCTTATCTGCACGACGTACACAGAAAACTTCCCAAGTCGCCTGGTCGCCTTCATGCGCCTTCTCAAAACTCTGGCTCTGCTTTGGCTTTCTCGGACGCGAACTGGCCCGGGTCTCCACGAGGGAGGTTCGCGACGCCATCGGAGAGATCGGTGCAAAGAATGATCATGAGGCTAGCTGCTTTCATCCTGGTGAATCGGAAACGGGAACTACCGTAGCCACGGGTAGTATTTGTGATCAAATACCTAACACAGTGGTAAGATCACGGGGGCCATCATACTGAGGCATCTAATGGAGCCTATTTTGGCCCATCATCTGTCTAATGCATTCGCGAATCGGTATCATCGAAGCTGCACGGGATGAGAATGTCGATAGATTCTAGGTTCATGTCGGCCTTCGAGCCTCCAACTTCCTGGGAACGAGGTAGATGAGTTATGTTAGACATCGTGAACTGCTAGGAAGTCCCTAGTGGGGACCACTCCAGTCGAGAGCCTTCTTGAGTAGTCGCCGATGGCTTCTATTGCCGTAAGTATCATAACCGAGTATGAATCATCCTTCCACCCTAACGTCAAAGCAGTCGGGCAGCTATACCCGACTCCTGGCGGACGAGAGATGTACACTTTATCCAACTCGAGAGCCCTCTCAAAATAACAGTCATATCAAATACATTGACATCATGGCTATAAATTCAAGAGGAGGAGTCACTAACACCGCCGAGAGTTATCAGGGAGAGATATCAGTTACGCGGCACTGTACTCCTGTTTAGAAGTAGTAGGCGAATAGCTTGCTATGAGGATCGGACTGAAACATATATACACCTGATGTGTAGAGCAGCGATATGGTACCTGGTAGTCTAGCTCTTTGAAGTTCAACTTCCTATACAGAGCTTCTGCGCCGGTGTCCCGCACGTCCACAGATAAGAATGCCGCTGTCATATCCGGCCACTTAGCCTTCACCTAAAGAGCTCACAGCATACAATGACAGCGACATGAACAGTTCAGACATGCCATCCTCGTTGGTCGAGCGGAAACTTCTTCACATAAGATGTATGCAATATGTTTCTGCAAGGTGGTTCAATCTCTTACAGCCTCGAATATGCAGGAAAGGTCATTCGGTTACGGATAAAGGTATGGAAGCCGGAGAGAATCGTTCTTTATGGCATGGGCTTACGTCCGCCAAAGCTTGCTCCAACAACTCCGTCCCAACACCTATACCGCGCCAGCTTCCTTCGACGAAAACCCAGGAGATGTAGCAAAGGCGAGGGTCAGAACTTTTGGGCTTGGGGCTGACAGGAAGAAACGAAACGCTCGACAAAAAGAGGCGTTGCAGGGTTTGGGACTCAACGCCCGACTAGCACAGAGGTAGTTAGAAGACGTGGAACTGGCACAAGTGTCTACTGTAATCTCGGCTACATGTTGGCTATCACGAGCTTAGCTTCTTCAGTCCCCACGGGATACGGAATGAAAAACTCGACGCCTCCAGCGATTCTCTGAGAGGAGAACATCCTGTCGCTCGACTTCTCACTATGGCGAACGGTAGCCTCCTTCCCCCCGAAAACTGAGCACATCGGCTGTAGCCTAAGCCGGAAAGAGCGTTGGCCGGTGAGTTCACAGAGTTTTTCATTTCATTTTTTCCGGTGAGTTCGGTCATAACACCTCTACTAGGCTCGGCAGAGGATGGTGTGATCTCACAAGCATACCCTGCTCGTATCCTGGCCTTCACCGGCTGCTGCGAGAGGCTCGGAGCCCGTTGTTGGAGACAACTTCGACCTTCTAGCTTCATAAGAGGCTACGAAGGAGTAATCAGGTTTGAATAATTCCATTAACTTGGGCCCAGGGATTCTGTCGCCTTCTTGCGCACTCTCAAACTTCAGCTTGGGTCTACTGTTCCTAATCCTAGCCTTTTCGGACTGACGAGAAGAAAAGGAAGGAAGAAAACGGGAGAGCATGTCGGCCGGCCTTCGGATCGAGCTTCGTAGAAACGCTTTCCTTGCAGTAATTTCGCATATACAAGTGCACAGGACAATCGTGAGAGTCGGTGCTCTCATTAGGCGGGGCGGAAAAAGAACTGGAACGGTCACTGATGAGTTTCGTCCGATTGACCCATACTCATCGTGGAAAACATGCGTCTCAAACAGACCGACAGTGATGGGTGGTTCATGCTAAGCATCAAGCACACGGAGAGCTCTTCATGCCAAATATCAACAACCTCTGTCACTCTAATCGTTCAGAATACCTATTTCGACCCACTGCAAGTTTCAATGCCTCGTTGCACGCGAAAATGAAGCCGATAAAGTCCAAGCTCGCACCCACAATCAGCTTCAGGCTTCGAGGTTTCAAGTCGACCTGAAACATCTGCTGCCATGCTTGATCTCGTCGTGAGTGAAGATACCCTTACAGGCAGTGGGAGTACTGAGTTCACGAGTGAAAGCCCGAACACGACACATCTCTATGATGACACACCAGAGGGAACAACAAAAGGAAGTCATGGTGACAAAGACTACAAGTAGTAGACGTAAACCACAGCGCTCTTCGGTACCTGTTCGGGAAGCATAGATGAGGAACCAGTGCTGCCAGAACGACTGTCGGTGAACACTTCAAAGGGTGATGGGAGGCGAGCTGAGCTCATGCCACCGAGGCACGGGCAACCTGACCTTTCCTCGAGCTGCCTCCAGCCGTGCGAAGTCGGCCCCCACGTAAAGCATCATCGCATCTACGTCATCGCTATCTTCAACGGTGAAAGCAGCCGCCACTTCAGGACGTTCGCGCCATAGCTGAAGTGAAAAATAGCTCATCAAAGCTGTCAGAGCTCAGCCTAACATCAGCAAGGGCCTCCTCGAGCAGCTTCTCTCGCACACCGTCGTCTTTCCAGCTCTCGTCAACGAAAAGGTGCGCGATGTAACATACTTGTGTTGTATTCCGTCGAGTGTCGCGCCTGAATAGAACATCTGGCGACGGAAGAGGGCAGTCGCACTGTGGGTGAGAGGATCAGTAGATAGGGCGGCGCCAGCGCGTGCTACATCCCAGACTTGATAAGCGAGATAACTTCCTGGTATCGCGGTTCTTCGTATGGGACCCTCATCTCGACCAGGCCGATCACTTCCTGAACGAGAGTAACTGTGGCTTGGGAGGATCGTGAATCACGATTCGTGATAAGGTACGTATTGGCGAGCAACCAGTTTGACTGGACCTCGTGGGACTGTTCGGTCGGCTCGAGAGCAGACGCTCGCTACTGGGTCAGTTTACCCGACTCACTCTTGGCAGAAAAGGCAGACTCGGCTCGATGGCCGCTACGAACCTGCGCTCATGTCCTGTAGTGGTGAGCTTGTAAGGAACACCGCATTCTTCGTCCCCTTGCCTCGCTGGCTCGTACACAATTCTCGGGGGATTTAGGCGGCCATAAAGTCTACCCGGCCGAGCCTCGTCGAAAAAAGTGTGATGAAGAAGATGGAGTGCCTTCGCGGTCCGACTCGAAGGCGTCGTCGGAGAGAGAAGAGAGACTTAGACTCGGCAGGCTCCCCTTTGAGGATGCTTCTGCCACGTTCAACAGAGAGGCAATCACCAAGACGGGTGTAAACATTGTTCGATTGTTGAACATGAGCTGACAGCGACAGCGCAAGACCTCTCAAAAAATGCCTGAGCACGAAGCCAGAAGATTCAGTCTACGGTAACACCCCTAGAAGAGCCACACCAAAGAGCGAGGCGGGGCTGATAGTGGTAACGACATGTGCATCAGGAGAAAGTATCACCAGAAAGTGTACGGAAAAACTCCCTTCGAGCTGTACCGATGCTGCGTCTCCTGAGGCGAGCGAGCGATCTCCGGCCAACTCGGACTTGAAACTTGTTGAGAATGGTGCAAACACGATCGACTGGTCGAATCGTAGGTTGTATTTTTTCCTTCCAATGTTCACTGAGGTGGATCCGGAGACCTCTGCCCTGCCTCTCAGCAGCGACGTCGCTGAAACCCCATTGGGCTAGTGCAATTCCCACCCTTCACGCATGGTAGCGTGGTCACTCCCAGATGCACGTCATAAAGCTCCGCTTGGTCACTTGTCCGAAGGTTAAGTACAGTTATGTCTGTGTCTGTGATACATCCCCCAAACTGACGACTCAACAAGAACTCCTTCCCTTTAGATAACTTGAGTATAGGAGGCGATAAAAAATATGACGATAATCACGAACTCTCAGCCAGTCAATGCGCTCTGAACCCTGGCCAGTGTTTCCTCTGCACCTGGATCTGGACTCTGAGAAAAGCATTGCGGTAGGGATGCACGGCGTGATGTCGGCAAGCTGCTCCTTACGTTATACGTCCGTTCGGGGCCCCTGCCATTTCCAAACCATCCAGTGCGCCCACTGCGTTGGTGGCGCTCTCTGCATTGTCGTACAGGACGAATGCATAGGATCTGGAAGCACATAGGCTATCAACATTACAGTGGCACCAGGCATGCTGGTCGGCTTCCCACGCCCTACAATACCCAATACACGCAATGAAAACTCTATGAGTCATGATAGCCGACACGGGCAGCCTCAACGAGTAGTTCAACTCACCCTTTCCATTCATAGAATGGCGGCTTGATATCAAGACGGACGATCTTCCCAAACGGTGTGAACAGGTTGCTTAGTTCCTCCGCTGGTACGTCGGCCGCTAGACCCCCGCAGTAGACAGTACACAGGTCCCCACCTAATGCGACCGGGATGTACTTGATGAGGTGCTGAAGCGCATCAAGTCGTATCCAATTCCGCCTTTGGATTCTGTCCTGCATTTCACATGTCGATAATCTTTCCATCCGATCAATACTTTTTACCGTGCACACCACGAACGCAGCGTGAATTTTCGAGTTGACATTGTGAGGGCTTAGAAGGCGTGCCTCCTGACTAGGTGTGTAGTCGGAAAAGAAACCAATGTGAATGGGCTTTTGGCTTATCACCGAGATCTATGCAATGTAAACAGCGACAAACTGATCCGTGTTAGTGGTGTAATGGTAGTGTGAGCAGAGCTGGTGTGGTAGTGTTACCCTGTTCTTTGATACTTTCCAATGGTGGCCCATCTTCCTTCGCAACATGTTGTTCGATTCCCTTGAAGAATGCGCCTGGAGTCGGGCGCAGCATGCCTTCTGGCTCCATGTAGATGATCCGACTTGCGGCCTCCGACGGCTGCGAAGGCAGTGTGTTGTTGAGCGGCGCCATAATTCGTCTTTGCCAACATATTTTTAGTGTACAATTTTGTGCGACTCTCAAAATTTCAGTTATGAGCCTGAGCATTCACTGCGACAAAACGACCTTTCCGGGTGGCCGGAATCCAGTGGGATAATTATGAAAATCAGTTCCGTAGCAGTGTCGCCAACCTACGTTATTCGGAGCGTGCATGGTGGAGTTTGACAGCTGCCTCATTGCGTCGAGCATCTGTTCAACAGACTCGAAGGAAACGATACCAACTGGGCAGTCGTCAGGAGTAGTACCCATGTTAACTGACACGAGAGATGGTGAGAATGGGTTGCAGGGGCAAGGGGTTACCGAGTGGAACGGCGAACCCGGCCTTGAAGAAGAAGTTCTTAAGATGTTCCCATGTTGTGCCTTCTGGAATATTATGGACCAAACACGTTGCTTCCTTGAGGCCTCGAGGGCCGCCTCCACCTCCTCTGCCTTTCCCTTTCCCTTTACCGGATACACCGTCCTCCCATCTACCACTGTATGGGGATCTACTTCTTTCACGTGGTGGTCGAGCAGAGGGGGTAGGAGCGTCCCAGTCTGCTGCACTACCATGGAACCCCTTGCCGCCACCTTTGCCACCACCACCACCTTTACCCTTTCCAGCTCTACCCAGCTTAGGTTTAGCGTACTCAACTAATAGAGTGTACGGGCCACCAGTAGGCCAAGGTACTGTAAAGTTGTTCATGTGACTGATGGCATCTTGTGCTGACTCTGGGTATTGGAAGCGTACAAATACCAAAGCACCACCGTCACCACGGAAGAGGACACTCTCTATCGGACCAAATTTACCAAACATATTTCTCACACCATTCTCATCCATGTCTGCTGGTAAATGACGTACGAATAATTGAGTCTGAGGCGGAGGAGCTGTAGGGGGAGCATACCCCGCCTGAACAGTGACACGCCAATGTGCACCTTCGAAACGCTCGATTTTCCCTCAGGTCATTCACTCATGATGACAATAGAAAGTTCGAGTCGCATTATCGTGCCATTATAGAACTCCGAGACCCGGTCTCGCTTTTGAGTGTGACTCCACAGTTGTTGTCGTGTTTCGACCAATTTTGCTTTCGTCTACTGATGGGAGCAATGACGGTAACAACGGATGGTGATGAGCCGTCGGTAACAGCCGAGAAACCAGCCCCTCGGCGACAATGATCTCGACGTTCTGTCGGATCTAGGGTTTCACTCTATGGGCGTTAGTGAGTGGCAATCGCTCGAGCACCCAGGTCGAAGCGAGAAAAACCGGAAAAGATGGACAGCTTGCTTCACCGAACCCCTTCAGACGCAAGAACTCCGGGTTATATTCCATGAGGGAGATTGTGTCGAAGATGAGAGCAGCTACTTCACTACTACAACGACGGACCTACCGGAATCGGGGGTTCCACAAGTGTTGGTGGCCCCCCACGCACTGGTGGCGGCCCTGCCCAATTCCCCTTGCCACTGCCGTAGTTCATTTGTTCGGAGGTAACAGCTAATGAGATCGCTTGGCGTGGAGAAGCACTGAGCTGTGAAAGCCCGGAGGATCCGCGTCTGACGACCGTCACGGCAACTCACGCTCCCAACCAAGAAGGGCAGATTTCTAAAGGGAGTCAGAAGTCAATGACGAGGGGCAATCATGCGTACTGTGTTAGGGTGCACCGGTTGGATGGTTCTAAGGACCTGCTCGCAGATGAGCGCATGATGGTTTTCCTCTTCTCTTCACGACCTTGCCCAAAAGAGAATCTTGCGAGACTTCCATATCTTGAGAACTCTCAATACTCTCGCTTTGCACGCGGGCACAAGCACATCATCACATTGGCCCTTCTGTGCCGTTGTGACGGGGAGCTTAACGTAGGCAAGTATGTCTATATCACCCACTATTGATTGGCACCCTGTGCTGTTTGTCTACCGCTGTCTGTCTGCTTGGCCCGGTTAAGGCTGTTGATAAACGTTTCGCTTGTGATCCGTGTAATCTACCATGTCAGACGTGTACGACTACGTTTCCACTCAAGAAGAAAGGAACCTTTGCTCAGCCTCTTCTGCCCCACCCCTCTCTGACTACCATGTCTACTGAGTCCGAGGCCACCGCCTTCACGGGTACCCACTCTCGCGTTGACACCACTCTAAAGGCCTTCAGGCTCTGCCGTGTCTTCCTCAGAAGGTGAGCAGCTTGCCTCTCAGTTCATTAGGGACTCTAAGTCTATTGAACAGGTACCAGGTGTTAGTCGGTACTGCCGCTGCACTCACTTTGGTGCTTGCCTCATGGATGGCCTGTTGTGGCTATGCTGGTAGCATTACCCGACCTCGTCCTCTACACTACGTATGATTCTCTTCGCAGGACTACTGCCTCTTGCGGTCGCCATCTTGATACCGATAATCGTCAAGGCCCGAGAGCCTGCTGTCTACTGTATCGATCATCAGGAATTTTTCGCGCCCAAGGTAGGCTTCGAGTGAGGTGCCTGCCTCGTTGCCGTCGTCACTCATTTTCCCTTCTCCACAGAGCTGGGAAGTATCCCATGAGGACATCATTTCTATCATGTCCAGCCATCCGGACGTCACTGAGGAGAGCAAGGACTTCGCCAGACGTGTTCTCACGCACTCAGGCATCCGCTCAGGCAGCGCGTTGCCTCCCAATATAGTGAGTTGGGGACCCGGGATGTGCTGTACGCGCCTACCTCTTCTTCCTTCAGACACAGAGTCTGAAGACCGGTAAGCCGTGGACGGGTACCATGGGGGATGCTCGCGAAGAGATGGACTGCATCCTCACGCAAATCATGCAGGGGCTGTTGGACAAGACTGGGATCAAGGCCAGGCAGATAGATGTGAGTTTCGAACAAGCGTGAGCCCACATGAAATGCTGTTGCTTCAGTTTCTGGTCTTAAACTGCTCCTTTTTCAACCCCACTCCATCCCTCTCCGCAATGATATCGAATAAGTTTGGCCTAAGGAGCGATTGCCTCACCTATAACATCTCCGGTACGACCCATCCCCTCTTCGTAACCCTATTCCCACCTGTACAGGTATGGGGTGCTCTGCCAACGTTATCTCCATGGACCTAGGCCGTCGTCTTCTCGAGCATGCGCCGCTCGGTTCCCTCTGCGTTGTGATCTCGGCCGAGTCTTACGCTAGACAATTCTATTCTGGGAATGAGAGAAGCCGCGTTATGTCGAATGTACTCTTCCGCAACGGAGCGACAGCGGCACTTCTGACCAATTGGAACACCGGCAATTGTAGGCCGACATCCGGTTTGCCCCAGTCGGATATAGTGTACACGTTTGTCAGGTAAATACGAACTGCTTGATACCGTCCGATCACAGGTCGTTAAGGAGGAAGCTCTCACCGCCGCCTGGCAAGGCACTGACAAGGATGGTATCCTCAGCCTTTGCCTCTCTAAGAGCATCGTCCCGGTGGCTGGGGAGGCCCTCATGCTCAACCTCAAGCAGCTCCTGCCGCGGATGAGCCGCTTGCCAACTTTCCTCCGCCCCTTCAGCCGTAGCGCGCAACTGGCGCCTTCGGACCTCCCACACGTCGTCGACTATTTCTGTGTTCATGCGGGTGGCCGCGCTGTCATCGACAATATAATGGAGGTGCTCAATCTTACTGAGAAAGACGTGCATCCGTCGAGAGAGAGTCTTGCCAAGCACGGTAACACGATGAGCACCTCTGTTTGGTATGAGATGGGCATCCTCGAGAAGTCCGGCAAGTTGAAGGCCGGTGACAGCGTGTTGCAGATCGCCCTAGGCAGTGGCTTCAAGTGCAACACTGCCTTGTGGCTCTGCCTTTAGATTGTTATTATTATGTTTGGAATCATGATTGTCATGCTGCTGACATTTTGCTACTATTCGCCATGTTGTGAAGAACTCACTTTGGTGAGTAGGCAGTCGGCTATTGGCATACATCGGCTTAGACTAGATGGACCGCGAGACTTGTTCGTCTCGTGTTGTCTCTTTTGTCACCTGATGGTTTCGAGGATTACGTATCCTCGTCCGTTTGTCACCAGAAACAGTGTTTCTCCATTAACGAGACGTCGTTGCGTGGTCACACCAAGTTACTGAGTAGGAGTGCCGAGTCTAGCGCACTTGTTACTGTTACACCTCGTGTATAGCGTGTTCAGCGCGTGTTAGGGCCAGCTACCTTGAAATTGCAGAAGATTTTTGATAGCCTATCGATGAGTATGCGGCCGCAGGTCTAGCCGTCTCATTTGTCGTGCCGCCGCAGTGGTCGTTCTAGTGAGGTGTACCCACGCGAATCTTTTGGCGACGATTGCCGTTACGGTTCGTCCTTCCCTCGTGTCAATGGTATTAGGAGAAGCATTCCTGTCGGTAGATCATGGTATATCATGTTTCGGCTATATACATGTTGCGCCCAAAATTAGCGTCGGGCTTTTCGGCAAGAAGTTAAACGTGTGGCTGTTTGGTCTAGAGGTTAAGATTCTGCCTTTGGGCGGTAGAGGCCTGGGTTCGACTCCCAGAACAGCCACTTGTATTTATGGTCTTCCCAGCCTCGATCGTCCACTCTTCAGCTCCTCTTGCAGCAGCGCTATCATCATATCACTCGGCGGTCCCAGGTCCGGTTCTATATCGGCTCTACGCGCCAACTTTTCCACGTCGCGGACACCGCAGCTATTGACATGCGAGCTCAGCGTTGCTCCTATCAACGCTGTGTTTCGACTCAATTTCTGGCGAATTCTCGAAGATGTGGTATTAAGAACTGAATCCAGTGGAATGGCCTTTTGTAATGACGAATCTCGAATCCGAGAGTGCTCCTCACTCCACGGAGCTTCGACAGGCGCCTCTCAGTGGCCCCAAGCACGGAGATGGTGAGCCCTCGGGAGACCGTTCTTCTTCGTGACTGTTTCAACCTTCTCAGAAATCAGCGAGGACTTTCCCGTAGATCTCCGCTGCAGGACCGGTGAGATCCGAGAGGTAGGCTTGCGACATGGATTGTCGTTCCAATGCATCGCACACTTGGTCTGACCGGTAGGCACGAGCTACCGCCACTGGAGTGCTGTCGACTAATTCATTGCAGTGAGTTCGGACACCAGTGCATTCTGAATCCTAGCTTCGCCATGCAGACGCTGTGTTCACGGCTTTGCTGTGGGTCAGATTTATCAGAAATGTCAGCTCTAGAATTACACGGAACGCTAAACGAGGCGCTCGACGTCGATTATGGGCCGCCGTCAACGAGATGGCCGGCATAGAGAATTTCCGAGACCACTACATACGCCTACGTAACGAGACTATGAAGCGTAAGCCGCTCGGGTGGTAGCTCCTCGATGTGGCCGATCGGTAGGCTCAGGTTCGCAAGCCCAGGAAGAACAGCAACTCGAAGCTAAGCTCAATGAACTACGCGAGGTCGCGACTGAGCTTGAGCGACAGACCGATGCGGTATAGCAAAGCGACCTTCCCTGTGGAATGACGAACCTTCTTCAGAGTCTTCACGAAAGAGACGTTGAACGGGCTCGTGAAGAAGGTCCGCATAGTTTTGTATCGGAGGTTGCCGAGGTGACTGAGGCAGACCTAGCTTTATTCCTCTGAGGGTCGTTTGGGGTCACTAGGCTGCCGAGAACGGTGATCGCCTTGAGGACACAATCGAGGCCATCAAGCTCGTCAGGCGGGAGTCCAAACCATTGAGGAAGAGGATCCACAAATTAGTAGAGGCCATTATGGACGACGAGGCTCTGGGATCCTCGAGAAAGACCGAGCTGCAAGCTGCACTCGATAGCGATGACGATCCAGCTCTGGTAGTCGCGAGGACCCCTCTTCTCGGTATTAAGCGCTGCAAGATCCGAGACAAAGGCTTTGTGAATCGTAGATGAGCCGTTCTGTCAACGGGCGTGCTCAGGTGAAAGAGATCGAGAATCTTTGCCTCACCCTTGGAGAAGAGATCTCGCTCAGTAAGGTGCAGCACACGCAGCGTGTGGAGGAGTTAGCGGAGGTACCGATGAGTGTCGTACCCGCGATGGTGTTTTCCGCTAGCTTCGCCTCTAGGAACTAGCAGTGGATGAGGCTCGGGTGGTTGAAACGGAGAGGAGCAACCGGGAGCTGGAAGAACTACAGGTAAAACAGTGTCTGTGGTCTGAGCACTCCCAAGGCAAGTGGAGATTGGTGTAGGTCACCGAGATGCAACATTTCAGCCACCAGAAGCGGATCCTGATGCCTCAAGAGGTGAAACGTTCGACCACAGGTTACGCTCATGATCACCGAGAATTTAGACATCTCAGCAATTATCCGCTAGTCACTCAGCGATGGCTGCTCGTCGCACGGCGGATGTATCAGTCTACTCAGTCCAGAAATTGTCGCAGGTAAAACCAGAAACAGTGAAGTTAACAGCGTCCTCCGCTGCGGCTTTACCGCCACTCGAGCGATGCCCGACCAAAGATAAGGCTGATGCTTTACCATGCTGTTGTTGACAGCTGGTCGCCGTACTCGGCAACTCGTAGTGGGCAACCGTCATCCCATAGCTCACCAAGGAAGGTATCAGAGCGATGGTAACGAGGCTTCCAGCTGATCGGGGTGGTGCTCAGGTGAGGAGACGTGAGCAGAGTCGGACTCCAGAACGTGGAGGCCGCTAATGAGTGCATGACTATGATGTCGTCTGATGTTGGTGATTTCTAATACAAGCTTAATAAAGCATCGTGTTCAGTGTAGGGGTGGTGCCCGGAGTAACCTTCCTCACTGGAGGACGACGCTGCTATTGCCTGTATCCACATTCCCGATGGGCTCGTCATATCGAGGCAAGTATCACCGTATTTGAACAGTACTTGTCGGTTCGTCCACTATTTAACCGCCACCACTCGGAATGTGTATCCAACCGGAAGGGTGGTGGTTACGGCAGATCCTGCTGTAGATCTGCAGCCTTCGTTGTTGTATGGCGCGAGAGGGGTGAGCTCAGGAGGAGTTGAACCACGTTCTGAGTCGGTGTCACATCACACTCCGCGGTTGCGTATCGGAAAGTAGAGGCGAACTTCTGTCAGGTATTCGCGGCTTGAGGTGGCTAGGGATCTGCGCAACCCAGTGCTACAGCTGTTCTCGATCTCGGAAGAAACACGATGAGAATTTACTCGGACTCAACAACAGTTGAAGATTGGTAAACTGAATCTGACGTTGAGGAAACGGAAGAGCTCTACTCCTCTTCGGCGGCGGCCTCCTTATGATGATGATGCTTCTTGGACTTCTTCTTCTTAGTCTTCACCACATCAACATCAACTTCGACCTGCTACAGGACCGATTCATTCCCACCCCTGGGCCCGGTACCATTACCTCCTCATCCTCCTCAGCGACCTTCTCGTGCTTACGCTTCTTCTTGTGGGAAGATGAGTCCGCCGTTTCATCGCTCTTCTCTACCACAGCATCAGCTTCAGTATTGTACGTGGGAGCACCACCAGCGGGCTTGCTGTACCTGATGCAACAAAATTTCCGAACAGGGTCAACTCCTAGCACCTCCCTACTTCTGAGTAGCAGGTTTAGAGTAGTCCTTAGTCGCCTGGGCAACGCTGCCACCCTCAAGCTGTCGCAGCCTGATGAAGGAACACGCCTCTTAGTCGTTAACTCGGATGCTGGGATAATACCTCCTCTCAACGTATTCCTTGTAGCCCTCGCCAACGGTGACCTCAGTCTGGTCACCGAGAGCGTCAACCCTAGCGCACAGGGAGAGCTTGGCAGCCAGCACTCGGGAAATCTTACCTGGCAACAGAGACAGGTCACGACTCGTAACGTAGCACGATAATGGCGTCACTCACCCTTGAACTTAGGCTGAGTCTGACCCACGAGAGAGGCGTGGTAAATGAGACCGTACTTGGGAGTATCCTGCTTAGTCTTCAAGGCACGGAACAAGGCCTGAGGATCTCCCAGATGGCAGGAAATCTCCAAGCTATCAGACGTACCTTCTCAGCACCCAAAATTTGTACAGTGGAAGAGGGATGCTTAGCCAAGGTCATCAAAGAGCCGGCATGGGCGATCAATCGGGCACCGACGAGCTCGCCGACCATGTAGGTGAGATTGGGGGCGATGGCCTCCATACGGTGGTGGAGGTAGTCGGACAGAGCGGCACGATACTCGGTCAACTCGAGTACACGATCAGCCAACTCTTGGATATGGCCCTGAGGAAACGGGATAATGGAGGGTGTGGGATTTGAACTCGGGGCCTACCAGATCCTCCTCAGTGATCTCGACACCCATGGAAATCTCAGCAGCGGTCTTGATGTCAGCGACAATCTGCTCATCGGCCATGATGTCAGCCCAGGCCTCCTCGCTCAACTTCTTAGCGTTCGTTCGGAACCTGACCATTTTTGCACATGACTTGTACGCGTACACATAATCAGCAATAATATTCCTTCGAGTCCCTTATTGCAGCCCTCCCGGCGAGTGCTTACCCCAAGAGCTTGACGACCTTGGCGTAGGAGTAGTTATCAGTGACGATCTTAGAGAGCTCAGGGAAGTGCCAGCCGTACCTGATGAGGTCTATGTCGTAACGAGGGCAGCATCGAGTTTGCAGAGACGTACCACTCGCGCAGCCTCATAGCGAAGTTGTTCAACTCCTTATCCAGATCATCCAGCAATGCTACGGCCTGGATGATCATAGTGTCCACCTTCTCAGGGGAGAACTTCAGCTTGAACCTGACCAACCAATTTACGTGCTCCCCTCCAGCTGCACTGTGGTACCTATTGAGGGTATGGGAGAGACCAAGGGCCATGGTCCTCTGCTCCTTATCATCAAGACCCTCCACCAAGGTGGACAGCTGCTCTCTGATGCCACGCATGAGCTGGTTAGTGGTGGCATTGGCAACGCACGAGATTCCAAACTTCTTGTTGATAGCCTGGAAGCGAAGGAATGTACTTTCAGTCTCAATAGGTGTTCCTCGAAGGGCCGATCGTTAGCCTCCACCACCGAGCGGGATTAACAGTAAGCGTTACGTTATTACACTGCCGAGCTTGAGATCAGCAACAGCCAGTTCGTCCTCGATACCGGCCTCAACGATATTCTTCTTCAAGAACTTCTTCAAGCTGTCAAAGAAGGGGCAGTAGTAAAGTCTCTGCTGTTGCTGCTGCCTTCGATGTTGTACCTCTTGTCCATCGATCCCTCGATAAGGGCGGAGCAGGCTTCGAGGGCGTGCTTGTTATCTTTGAAGGCGGACCAAGCATCCAAGCGGATGGCCTGCCATAGCCATGGTATTGTGTATTTCCGTGAGGACCAGATGAGCTGCGAGAATTACCTTCTGGGCTCCCTCGGGGGTGCTGAGGGCTTCGGCGACGGAATCGGGACTCGCGGTGATCTTATCCTTTTGAAGTTTAAAGAGGCCGTAACCCGCTGCTGTTTCGAGAAGGACTAGCATTGTGACGTGATGCCTGGGGTTGCCAAAGAAAAGAGGAGAAGCAAGTAACACACCTCACCTGCCACGAGTAGCGGGAGGACTCAGAAAATCATCGACGGTAACGCAAAGATCGTCTCAAGTGTGACGTGCATAGCGCAAGTGAAAAATGTATGGAAAAATGTCACGTGCCGGGATCGAACGAGGATTGAAATCTTTGTAACTTTATCTGTAGGGCCCCTGTTAGCTGTTAAGCATAGTCGTCAGTTGCTGGTAGTTTTCGTGGACGAATTCACCGGCCCGCTCCCCCAGGTGTTCAAACAACTCGTGCTGCACCTCAGTAAAGACCACGAGGTGCGATCTCTCTTTGACGGTTGTGGCTCTCGCCCTCACTGTAGGTTCGGATGCTCGCTGTAAGCTCAGGATCCAACATCATCGGCCTCAGTGGATCTCTTGGGGTTTCGGATTCTGAAATTCGGAGTAGCGGCGCCGTGGTCGGTCATTTTAAGGTTTCGCATGCCTGAGAAAGAAGGGCGGTTTGCGTTAAATAGCTAGGATGTTTGAGCGTGGCGAAGGAACGAAAGCTGCTGCCTCCGAGGTAGCGAGTCTTCCGCTGGTGTGAAGTGCTTGCAATGCCGGCCCATTCGAGTCCAGACAGGACGGGCTCTGGCCTGGTGGAGCGTGGGGCAGCAGTCTCAGCATGCAGTGCTGAGGGGCACGTGGGTAACGGGAGGTTAGCTCTAGTAGGCTTGGAGGATTAGATGTCTGAGCCGCTCATTCGACCGAATCTGTATGAGAGGTGTTTTTCCGGTTGAGCCCCTTCCGAAACTTGATAGCTCCTCCTCGTGATAGCTTTTTTCATCTGCTTTGACGCCTTTTCATCATCCCCGTCTTCAGAGCTGCAGGCGTGCTTAGAGCCCGTGAGAGCTAGCATCTGCTCTTCTTGCAGCTCTTTTCGATACTCACTCCGGTCACACGTGTGACGCGCAAGCTTGACAAGGCGTATCATCCTGCGCAGGACTGCGCACAGTAAACTGGGAACATTGAAGATTCCTGGTTTCCATTGGCTCAGTCGGGATAAGTCAGATTGGCGCCATCGGCGTCCCATCGGTCTACCCCCTTTAGTGAGGAGGACCAACACTCTTGTTGGCAGCTCATTGCCTTGCTCGGCATCTGGTGGGGAGTGATAGACATTCCTCAGCTACGCCAGTGATGCCTCCGTCGAGCTGCCGTGACGCTGGTGAGGAGTCGTGAGTAGAGTCGGACTCTAGAACGTAGAGACCGCGAATGAATCAATGATTATGATGTCGTCTGATGTTGTCGCTTCCTAAGGCATGGAGTTTCGTGCTCAGTGTGGAGAGCGGGGATATCTCGCTAACGTATTCACAGCTTCTTACAGTCAAGCCCTGAACACAATAGCCTTGTTTGAACCAGGAAAGTTATAAAGTCAAGCATGCCTTACCGTACCATCATACTGCTACCATCTGCGCTCATATTCGTATCGGGCTCTCGCCATGCCAGGGACAGGAACACACGTTGTGTATAGCCTCCGACCCGTATTATCTACCGATACAGCCGCACTGGGATCCAGAGCTTCCGCTGCTCACAACACACTACGGGTAAGGAGAACACTCGAACAGATATCAGCTGAGCCATTGGCAGACACTCTAATGGTGACTGAGCAAACCGTCTCTTTATAGATGCACTCGGAACCACACGAGGACATATGATCTTGCATTCGATCCGTACTTGGACGGGAGTGGATACCTCCACCCAAGCTGTGGTAGAGGTGGCTCAGCCATCTGCTGTTGGCGGCCAACGACTCATGTGATTGGACCTACATAATACCTAAGGAGTCCTACGTCAATGTTGACGCACTCCATCGACGATTGGGCTTGTTTGATTCTGACGAAGCATGGATGTTCGGGAGGATGGTGGGACGCCTATCTCTAGTCCACGCGTAAGCTCCATACATACACTTCCCAGGCTTTGTGTGATTCGAGCTGCGCCTCTCAGTGCCGGCTTCAGCACCGTGGCCGAGTCTATTATCTTGTTGTTAGTCTCCTATAGCGTTTTATAACAGCACTTTATTCAGGTTCTACAACGGTCGTCGCGTGAAGTCGCCCATTCTTCGTTCGGGGGTTATCATGTCCAAAGGAGCATCAACTGTCTTGAGAGATAGTCATCCTTCGGGCCAAGTGGGTGGGTCCCTCAACCCAGCTGGAATATCCGACCCCTCCTTATAGATCGATATCGGCCTAGCTGAGGCCTGGATACTCAGGAGCCGTGAGGAGATCCCGGTTGGACGGGAACAGACTCACAGCGTTGACGGGGTGACCAGGTGGCGTGACTCTGTTGAGTGAGTATCGCCCATGGTCAGGTAGGCTATCGTGAAGAGGACTACGCTTTCGCTATGTACCTGGTGGCGTCAACTAGCTTCAAGCTACAGCTGTCAAATTTTGGATCCTACCGGCAACACTTTTTAATCGCTGAGTGAGCTTTCCAGCTATAATTCTGTTTTACCAGTGACGCCTCAGGATGTCACTAGAAGACTGGCGGCCAGGAGAGAAGCTCTGCATCAAAGTTATTCTCCCCCGTCTTGCGTCCTACACGCATGGCCGATCACACCCAATGACGTCTTCGACTTGGCTCATAAGACAGGACTCTCGGAGCTCGAGGCACTCTGCACACACTGTGACGACAAACTCACGAGACTCGTTGGTGCCAGTACTTATTCGTGGTTAGAAGAATCGACGGGCGACTTTATCGAGGAGCCTTACTACTCTGTTGCCGTGAAGCGAGCACTCGATCTATGCCGGGATGCGCAATTGGCTCCTGTTTTGCTACGTCAACGAAGCGTTCAGACATCTGAGAACGGGGTGGTCATCTTGGCGCCCCCCGGGCAAGGCACCTCGTGGGTGTTTGATAATTTTAAAGAAGGTTGGCCCGTGGACCACGAGGATGCCGTGGTGAAGGCTGACTACTGGCATCCATACTGCAATGAGATGTATCGTCATGAGCTGTCGATGGTCTTCAGTGCTGCCGAAGATGATACTAAGGAGGATCTTTTGTCGCTCGACTTCAACTCCCATGCTCTTGATGCTGTCGTACGCTTGTTGACGGCAAATGGTACGAAATTGGTTGTCACCAAGGAGGTGATGAATCTATTCAGAATACTGGACTTGGCTGAGCTCAAGGGCCACACTATACTCCTGCTCTACCGTAGGAGGAAGCACACCTTCCCGATGAGCAATCCACCATGTCGAACGTGTTTCTATGAAGCACTTAGAGAATCCTTGTTGATACAGAACTACTCCCATCCCGTTCTGGTTCTGGCTCAGGAGATCATCAGACCCTTGACGCCCGACACTCCTGAGACTCATGCCATGCTTCACGCCGTCCTTTGGCGAGTGCTACTGTGGCGGGTGCCCGAGCCGCGCATCTTGCGCTATGAAGACCTCATCACGGCGAGCACTGTGGAGGATCTTGTACGTGTGTATGAGAGGGCTTGGTCCCACGATGGGCGGCTGAGGCGGGTGGTAGACTTCAAGACGGTTGCTGAGCGTACAATGGCGACTAGGAAGAGCATTGAGTGGCTGAAGAGCAAGGAAGCTCGCTATAATAGTGTGGTTTCGGCAGAGTGGGAAGAGCTCATCGAGGCTAGCCTGGATCGATTCAAAGAGCTCGATCCGACAACCGATGATAGTATAATACATGAGAGTGGTGCTCATGATGAGTTCGGACACGATACTGGAGGTGCCTGGTTCATTCATGCTTTGGTTCACGGGATACGAGGCGGGCTATAGCAATGCTTGTTTGGGAACTTTATGGAATCGAACCCGCACGATGGCATTGTGACAATGCCAGGTCCATAGTCAGGAATGGCTGCCATTCCTGTGCCATCCCGTACGCATTATGCGTATGGCATTCAATGGCATACGTCACGATAGCCGAGAGTAACGCTGGCCTTTGGCTCAGCGGCAGCTATGATTGCTGAGCTGTGTGCAAACATTGAAACCCATATAGGGACTTCTGACGCTCTGCCCAGTTCGTTATCAATTCTGGCATCCCACTGTCTATCAGTAGACTTCAACCACACAATCGAAACGTTTCTTCTAAAGTGACCACTTCCTTCTCCACAAACCCGGCACACGTCACGGGTCGGGTCCCGGCCGCTGGGACCCAGCTTCGGGAATGAACCGCAGCAGAGTGAAATCTATGACCCTGGTAAGACCGAAAATTTTAAAAACAACAGGGAGAAGGCATTGCGCCCGTCATGTTGGAAGTGGTTGTTGAAAGTTTCACATACAATGGGGCACTGTGCGCACATCGGTGATTCTGCCGTAAACTGTAAGTGCATTCGTTAGCATGAACTCGGATAACTCACAGGGATAGAGCGCAACAGAAATTGCGTCAGAGATCTTCAAACGAGGGGCGACTGCTTATACCTCAATAAGGTAACTTCATGATGATCTAAAATTAACAGCAGTAGGATGTCAACTGAGAAGTCGAAGTTGGCCACCGGCAAGTTCACCACGCCTACCCTGAGTGAATCAAGTTCAACACTCACCGACCTAGCGAGGTTATTGGCTCGAAAACACGGGAGAGAGACAGCAATTGAGGCGGTCACAGCTACGAGTTTAGTAATCATTGCTGAACTCACTTCATTTTTATGATTTTTTCGTGGGTTCTTTGGAACTGCTTGTTTCGCGATCCTTTCTACAAAGTCCGTTCGTCATGGAGACCGGCGTACGCGTGTCGTGTATATATTATTGATCCAAGGTTGATAGCCCAATGATGACGAACACAGTGAAGCAACGCAACGCAACGAAGTGGTGCAAATTGAATCCTGTATCATGGCGAGCGCCTTTGAAGGTGCGCTGTTCCCACCGCGACCGCCCCGTTATCGGCTCACAGTGATACCCTTCTCAGTGTTATCCTTGAATGGTAGTCCTCGAAAAGGACTTGCAGCGGCAGGTGGAAGAGCTGAAGGCTCTAACTATCCACCTGAAGCACCGAGTGGAGGCTCTCGAAGCAGAGGCAGCCCCATGATACGGATTATATTTGTACGATCTGTAGGAGCAATCACCATCCGATGTACCTTCTGTAGGTCCGAACTGCCGTACCGTCGGCATGGGGCCTTCCACCCCTCAGCAAGGGAAGCGAGCTCGGGAACGCATCTCCTCCGGATCTGCGAGCACCCGCAGCAGTCCTAGAGCCAGCGCCGACGCCTCGCCATGCGCCCAGGATAGCCCCGTGGTCTGCGATACTCCTGCTACTCCTATAACGAGGAAAGCGTAGGAGGCGACGTCCGGATCTGAAAGGTACTGCTAGAGGGTTATGGGCATTAGCGTTCACCAGGCTTCATTGCAGCTTCCGTGCGAATGCTTGCTTGGTCTTAGACGGCTCTTGTGATAACCTTCGGTCTGCCTCAGATGAAGGTGTACGGAAATGTGAACTTATCATGGTGCAAGGCGTGGATGCCCACGTTGTTTCTCGCACGGCATTGGTGTGGGTGAGGAAAAGCGTCTTTGGCTGCTTTCTCGACTGCCAAATTTTCAAAGAGTTAATCGAAGCGGACCCTGATTCCTGGGAGTTCTCGGCACGTGATGGTAAGGATGGAGAGCGTAGGGAGGTGGACAGTCGCGAGCGAGTTATTGAGGTTATAAGGGACTTCAAGAGTCCAGTCATCATAGCCAGAGAGATATGCACCATTGAAGACAGTGAAAGCGAAAGCTGTGAAGGCGAGCGGGAACCCGCCGCTGACGGTGGCCTCACACAGGAACCGGGCGTCCAGGACTGGATGCTCCTGGATTGAATACCGAGTACCGCGAGACGAAGCCTATGAGTGGCTACTGTTTTGTGTATGAGCCAGGCCGAAGTTGACTAATGTGTGTACTTTCTCGGCCTTGGTTGGCGCTGATCCTTGCCATGTCGTCGTAGTGTGTTTATGATATTATCATTTTTTACGTGTTGTTACATTTGATGGTTATTATGTAAATTGATACTGTTGTGGTTCAAAGCTTGCCCGAGTAGTCAGGGTGGGAGGGGGTAGTCTGTAGCCCAACGCTCCTTTCTGGACTCGAAGGCTTTACTGTAGACTCGCTAGGGAGCGTATCGGTCGCCGTTCACACCTGCAGCCTTCGTATCGCGCGTTTGATCACCAAACTTTGGTGTCGAAAGGCACGACTGGCTCACTAGTGCTAGAGTTAATGCAGAATTGTGTCTTCGCTCATGTTGAACTATGCACTACATAGTATGTTGTGAGTGACGTCGAGGACCCTTTGTTGCCTGTTGGGTCCGAGGCGCGAGTTCACTGCGCTCGCTGGAGATACTATCGGATCGTATCGAGTTTGTAGTCGGCAACGGTTAAATCACGACTTGTGCGACATCGAGACCCCTACGATTCCTGGAGTAGAGAGAATCAGTCCAGAGGCGGTAGAAGGGGTTCCTCTAGGGCTCTGTCTAAGTTAACTCTGGTAATTTCCTTGTACAGTGTCAGTGAGGATATTTCAACAACAGTCATGAGTCTCGACTCGATACAGCAGCAGCTGGAAAAGCTCTCCAAGCGGCTGAGGAACGTGGAGGCAGCTTTGGGGAGGATGGAAGGTGATAGAGAGGCGGTCCTGTGCTCTTAGTCGGCAGAAATGATTGCCGTCCTTCTCCCTAGAAGCCAAACCTTCGCCTGTCTTGAAACAGCCCTTTTCGCTGCATCACCCGGGGTGTTTCCCCCGGATGGATCATCGGCCCAGTGTACGCCGGCCGAATGACGGGATGTTCATGTTTGATCGCTTGTAGGTGATCTCGACGGCACTCCCGGTTTGCCTTCCGCGGCCGACGCGGCCGTTGAACCGACGCGGGCGGTGGAATCGGATGCAGCGGAGGCTCCGGCTGCTTCATCAGCACAGCCGACCGGGAAGCGGCGGCGAAAGAGGAAGATCGACGGTTGTTGGAGGTAATATGATGATAGCTGGATGGAGCGTGTCCTAGTGGGGTAGCGTAATTTTCTCCACTCAGAGTCTTCGTTGTGTAGCCTTCTTGTAGTATCTGGAAATGCATCATAATCACTGTAATGTATACGATTCAGGGCCGTTGCGCTGTAGTACTAGGGCGATACGGGGAGGCGTGTCGAAGTCACTCAAGATAATAGAAATCTGTGCTGAGCAACGGACCTCGAAGGCTTGAATTCATGGCGTGAGCAGCTCTCTGTCTTCAGATGTACTTTTAAAAAGGTGCAAGCTTAGGATGGAGCCGGATCGGGGGGATGACGGAGAGCGAGTGGACTGATGTATGGGTCCGGCGTAGCGTCTACAGCTGCTTCCTGCATAGTCTCCACTTTCGGGAAGCGCTGGAAGGATCTCGATGGGATTTCGAAGTGAGAGATCAGGCTACTGGGGAGGGGATGCCCGTAGTGGAGACAGAGAGGGTGGGGGACTACATCTGTGCTATGGAGGATCCGGAGGTTATCGCGAGGGAGCGACGGGAGTTGGTGGGAGAGGCTGGCGGTGCTGGTAGAAGGAGGAAGGTGAGCGGCTCTGACGGGGGTCCGAGGGCTACCGCCGAGCTTGAAGGGGAGGCTGACGTTATCACGATTGACGAGAGCCCGAGTACGCCTATCGGAGAGGACTATTCACTTCCGCCGGGCGTGATGGACTACTACGTGGACGGTGGGAGCTGAAGGAGTGATTGACGTGTGCTTGTGGGGATCACTGTGCTAACATCCTTAGATCTTATGAGAGCTCCAGCGTGGGGAAGCTTCTACTGTGCTGACACTGCCAAGATAGCTGCGGGCGAATATTGTTGTGATGTCCGAAATAAGTTAGTTGATTTTTACTTGTAGAATCTTGAGTTGCCCATGGGGTGGTATCGAATGAGTTTTTGGGAATGATTCAGTTGTTATCATTAGCACTGGTTGGGTCATTTCATGACTTCGTCATTCGTGTTGGCGACGACCCACGGGAATCTTCGTCGGGCGGCCTCTGATGCTGCTGGAGGCCTTCCCGCGTGGGCTGCCTGGACCATCGCAGTGGCCGCTATCATCCTCTGTCTCGCCGTCATTGTTACTTTGTATCTTATTGTACGGATGAGGTGCGAGCTTTGGAGGAATCAGAATACAGTGGTAGGAGAGGGGGTCGGATGCCATCAACTGGCTATCTCGTTCGCGTCGTGGTGGGCGGGCTTGTTTGGGGACTGGAAGATTCCGGTATGGTGCGGTATGAGCCTCATCATATGAGAGGTACCGTACTTCCAAAGTCGTCAAGTACGGCTCTTGTGATTCGTATGGGTTGGAACCGTAATCGTGCCCACCTCTAGATGGAAGGCTCTTCCCTGTAGGTTGTTCAATGCGCTGGCTGCGGTAGAGCTATACGGATATACCGAGAGACCTCCTTCGGGGCCGCCATGTGCCGGGATTGCCTTCGAGCCGGGCATGCGGAGGATGAGCGCTGTAAGGGCTGGGAGTGGGGTAACTCTCGTTGACTTAGTCGCCGGGAATATATCGCCGTCCGCTAGGGCTCATTCCGTTGACTTTTTGGAACTGGAAGGTGCGGATCCATTCAGGCGAGGAGAGAGAAGGAGGCGGCGGCAGTGGTAGCTCTCGAGCAGAACGCGACGGAGCGGTGCGATGAGGTCCGCAGCTTGCAACGGTTATCCAGTAGGTTGCGACTCGCTTCTCAAGGAGCACTCCCGAGTGTCTTCCCGTACTTGCTCGCGACCATGGCAAGGCTGAGCCCTAGGTACTTACTTCCGGATTGGCAGCCTGCGTGAGCCTGCTAAGAAGTCGGGAGAAGATGAGGATGGGAGCTCGGTACCCGACGACGACGATGCGTCAACGTCAAGGGAGACATCGCCTGACGAGAAGGTAACTACAGTGATGACGCTATGCTCACTATGATGAGTGCTACGGTTAGGTCGCACACCCGTGTAAAATATGTATGGACGACTTGGCAACTGTGGTGCTGCTGCCTTGCGGCCACGGTGGTCTGTGCGAGGGCTGTGCTAAGGACCTGGTACTGCGGACTACTAAGTGCTACATGTGTAAGTGGACTCCAACAGCCGACTGATTCCGCTAACGATTTGGGTCAGGTCGTAAACGTATCGAGATGCTTGGACTCGTCCGAGAGGCGGGTAGTGACGAGCTCTTACATCCCATCGCCCCGAGCCATCTGCATCACTCACAGAGTCGAGCCCGTGATGCTGACGCGACTCCTGATGATGCCGTTGACTCTCGTACGGGATCTGAGGAGTCCGGAGATATCGAGGACGGGCTGCGGCAGTTGGAGACTGCACAAGTCGACAGTCCCCCTCCTCCCCCTGCTAGCATCGCCGCGCTGTCGACGCAGGCCGTCAGCGAGCCAGTGGCGGCGTGAACGGTGGACGTTCCGGAAGAGTCTAGTCCTATTCTCTCAAAGAGCCCGGGGACAATTCCGTAATGGTCTCTTGGCCCAGTGGAATACAGCGCGCCTTCTCGGCATTCACTGCTGTAGCTATTACTACTACCACTCCTTCACCTATTTGTTCCACCCAAAGCAGCGTTACCTGAATTTACTCTGTTTGTTTGACTTGGCTGCTGCTGCCGCTGCTGGTGCTGCAGGAGTTGTAAAGATTCCTTTCCTCTAACAGTAACTCTCAACCTTCCTCGAGGAGCCCTCGGCCGCCTGATTGCTGTCATATATATCAGCCCCTTTCACTAACACCAACAATCACACTTACTTCCTCAGGGCTCGTGTTTTCTATCGGTTCCCAGGCCCGCAGTCATGCTGGCGCTGGTGAGAAGCGTTTCTGAGAACGAGCCGTATCTTCGTCGGCAGCGAGGGCATCGAGTCCTCTGCTGTCGCTACTGTACTGCATCATTCCAATAATTGTCTATACCACTCCTTTCACAATCTTTCTCTGTAGAACTCAAACCCCATTACTGGGTCGACGGATTTCAACTTCAAACGCCTCTCGCTGTTGAGTTGGTCAGTGGCATTTCGAGGTCAGCGACGTTCACTCTCTCAGCGCTTCTATTGCGCGATGGTTCTGGCAACTGATAGACGGCGGCCGACGGCATTGGGGAGGCGCCTTGTGTCCGTGCTACTCCTATTAGGAGTCCTGTACACCATCAGTCTCCTGGTGGCCATCTTCCCTAACGGCTACCAGCTCCTCCTCCCTACCGTGGATCAAGTGGATAGAGCACTGGATGCGGTAGGCTCCTCCCGGGAGACGTTGGTCCTTACGAGACGGGCTCTTTTCGCCACAGCGCAGGAGGAGTACTGGCTCACGGAATTTTCCGGGTTACATTATCTTAGCGGCAGAAAAATATGCGCTTCAGGTCCGTCCAGGGTTGGCTATGGATGGTGGTGGTGTGAGAGTACTAGGAGTCACGGAGGATGGCCGAGTCCGTGTCCTCTTCACTGGGGCCTGCAGTTCGTGTTCCCTCTCGGACACCACTACTAAATACGGTAGTAGGGACGCCTGCCTCTCAGCAGCGGTCAAAACACGGCTCGAGTCTTTGGTCGCGTCCAGGCCTGTGGGACGTCCTGTCCGCCAAATACCCAGCCCTGACTTCTATCGAGGCGGTCTCCGCAGTGGATGCTGCGTCGGAGTCCGGGCCGCTCACGACCGCTCAGCTGGATAGCGCCATACGGGAAATCAGGACCGAAATTGAGGATATCGGCGGGAGGCTTGTGGTAGTAGTTGTGGCCAATCGACTACGGAGAATCTCCCATCTACGGTGGTGTCGGTTTGGGGGCCCTTGCGGTCCTTGGATTCCGTTATCTGCCATCCTGTTCTACTGTCCGTTCGGTCATTGTCGTAGGTAAAGTCACTCAGTCCTACCAAAGTGGTGTTGGCGTTGACTCTGCCCACCAGAGTGTTGCCGATCCTCAATGCCGTGCAGGGGAGGGTCCGAGCGAGTCTTGGGCGGCCGGAGGTCGATGTACAGGTGCAATGGGGTAACAAGTAGTTAATTTGATGAGCAGTAGAGTGTTTCTCAAATCGACTATGAGTTGCATTGGAGTCGTTCATATATTGGTGAAGGGCGGTCGTCTTAGACATGATACGCAATCACGTAAAGTCTCTAGCGGACCGGTGGGCGATGGAGGTAACCTGAGCGCACTATGAGAAGTTTGTACCCCCCATTCTCATGGCCGGCGAGGCGGAGTCGTCGGTTGAATCCGAGCAGGCCCTGCCATCAGAGCAAGGTAAGGTCCTCATCCTCTTCTACGTACTGTAGCTCGGTGGGCTTCATACGCGCTGAGGTTGAGTGAGGAGTGAGGCCCCCCTACCGTGGGTCCTTGCTTGCGTAGCAGTTCCTGTGCATCTGCTTGACAGTTGGGGGTTATCGCTGCGCGTTGAGACGAACTTTGGTGGTTTGCAGCATACGCCTTCCTGTCTAACCTCGCCCCTCCCCTGGCGCGCCATGCGTAGAGTTTTCGGATGCAACTCATGACGATCGGATTATCTGATTCAGATGCCAACAGCTCCGTGACGGCCGAGTCGATCGCCGGACTGGATGGGATCGGAAAACAAATATCGCAGTGGGAGCTGGAGATGGAGGCTGAGCGCGAGGTGGAGGAGGCCCTCGAGAAGGAAAAGAAGAAACAAAACCGAAAACAGAGTAGGCGTCCGTGCTACCGCCTAGTGACGGCGTTGTTGGCATCAGCTTTCCTCTCTTTAGGAAAAGCCTCCGTCAAACTCTGACTCGAAGCTCCGAGACCTGCGCACCAAGTTTGGCCTCGAACCGAGCTCGGCAGCCGCAGCTGCTTCCTCGAGTGGGGAGGACACGTCGGAGTCCTCGAGCAGCAGCGGGTCGGACCTGGAGATCGAAGACGTTGCTGAGTCGAAGCCTCTAAAGAAAGATCTATTCCGTAGTGGCAGCGCCGTCGAGGTGAGTGCCTGAGTGCCGACCCTTCCTGTATAAGGGTTTCTCATTCAGAGTAGCAGCAGCAGCCGCCAATCGCCGGCGTCCTCGTCGTTGGCGGGGACCCCGCCCCGAGTGCTGCTGACTGGCCGGTCCTTGGTCCCAGGGATGGGTGGGGTGAGCCGAAAGCGAGTGGTGAGCTGGATCTGGATCTGTGCCGTATATTACCTCTTCTTTGTTCAGAAGGAATCGTCCGTCGGCTCACTATCCCCATCCAAGCGGCGTCGCAAGGCTCTGTCGCGGAGACGGAAGGGGACGCTGCAACTAGGGCTCCACGGCGGCGAGGATATCGTCGAAATCAAAGATGGTGGCGAGAAGCGAGTAGACTAACCCAGCTGGGTCTCAGGACTATCACTACGGGTGTCCCCATCTCAGGTTGTGGTCTGCCCTGCTGATCGCCATTGGCCCCAGTTCGAGTGCCCCTTCGCAATCTGGGATAAACTGTAACTCGGCGGCGACTGCCATTGTGAGCACTGCGGTATGCATGGCCTGCAGGTTCCCCTTCCAGAAGGAAGGAGTACGGTTCCTGTGGCAGCGTTGGAAGGAGGGGTCGGGCGCCCTACTGGCCGATGAGATGGGACTCGGCAAGACGGTAAGGCTCCGTGCATTTGGAAGCTCCCGGCTCACTATGCTCGATCGAAGGATTCCTTCATATCACGAGAAGTATGCACCTGTCGCAACTAGAACGCCAACAAGCAATGCGTTTTTGGCGCCGTCAACCACGAGAGTGGTGGCAGCTCACTCCGCTCAAGTAGATACAAACCACAGCTTTCCTCATCAGTCTGCACGTATCGGGTATCCTGAGGTCGACTCTGGCTCGGAGTAAGTTCTCGCGCATCCCTTGTAGCTCCCTGCGTTGAGATCTGCTCGTTGGCAGGTACGCACGCTGGAGTCGGTGGTGACACCGGCCCTGGCGGGAGTACTTATCATATGCCCGGCAACCCTCGTGCAGCAGTGGGAGCAGGAGATCCTCTCCTGGGGCGGAGGTGAGCCCCTACTCCGGTCAGTAGCGTTGCATTCTCTGAGTCAGTCGACTGCGGACTTCGCATAACAGGATGGGCGACAGGGTCGACAGTAGAGGAGAAGAGAGAATCGGCTGAGGAGATGAGTGGGTTGCACTCCCCCAAGGGCCCCGGAGAAGGCCAGTCGTTGGTCCCTCGTCAGGTGAGTGCAGCGGAATCCTCGTGGTGTCCTTCGAAGCCTATCGTCGTTACTGTGGGGACATTCTCTTCGATTACGTCTGGAGCATCTGCGTGCTGGATGAGGCGCAGAAGATCAGGAATCCCGACAGCGGCATAACTCAGCGGGTGAAGAGGATGAACACAGTAAGAGGAGCTCCCACGTCCTCACCGAACCTGTCCTTGTCAGCCTCACCGTATAGCCTTGAGCGGATCCCCCATCCAGAACTCTCTTCGGGAGCTGTGGTCGATCTGTGACTTCGTGGCTCCTGGCCGCCTTGGCTCCCTCCCAACCTTTGAGGAGGAGCTGGCAACACCTATCGAGAGAGGTGGGTGCAGATCATCGCCTGCACGCCGTCATCGTCCGTTACAGGTACTCGACCCAACGCGAGCCCGACGGCAACAACGGCGGCCTACAGATGTGCTGTTGTCGTTAGAGACCTCACCATGCCTCTCATCATAAGGCGACTCAAAGCGGACGTGCAGGACGTACTCGCCTTGCCTCGGAAGAGTGAACAGGTAGCGGACGACATTCCGTCGACTTCCACTCGCAAGGCCTTGCAGGTGTTGTTCTGCCATCTCGCCCCCGAGCAGTTCGAGGTCTACTGTGAAGTCCTCAGCAACGTCCGCTGTACCACAGGCTCCTCCATTCAGCGACGCTACGGCCACAGACGGGACGAGCGTGGGTCCAACCTCCTAGAGGCTTCACCCAGGACTGAGGCTGCTTTCAGGTGGCAAGACGAGCCTCCCGCCAGAGTCGCTATTCTATCTCGGAATACTCCGAAGGATATGTAACCATCCGGACATGCTGCTGTATCCTGGGGTGGAGGCGGATGGAGGCTACGGCTCGGAGCAACGCAGCGGCAAGCTCTCTGTGCTTCTCAAGGCAAGGCGACGGTCTCACTGCTTGCTCGATTAATGCATCAGCTGCCCTGGTAGATACTGGGGCGGTGGGTTCCTGAAGGCCATCGTGTTTTGATATTCTCCCAAACCCTGGGTATGCTTGACATACTCGAACGGAAGGTGGACGAGTTGGGATGGACGTGCTCGCGGATGGATGGGTCCACTCCGGTGAGCTCAGTGCCACTGCCGGCGCTTCCGCTATGCTGAGGGTCCCTATTCGGTAGGTGAAGGATCGCCCTCACATCGTGGATGACTTCAACTCGGATGAAGGCCCGCAGGTTATGTTGCTGAGTAAGCCCTTCTGAGTCGTCGCCGCTGCGGCAGTCTGATCTCGTAGGCACGCGTGTGGGAGGCGTCGGGCTCAATCTGACGGGAGCCGACAGGATAGTTATATTCGATCCCGACTGGAACCCCATGACTGATGCACAGGCTAGGAGAGGGCCTGGAGGATCGGGCAGAAGAACGAAGTCCTCATCTACAGGCTCATAGCGATGGGTAGCGATCGGGCGCATTCATGACGTTCAGGAAGAGGGTCGCTTTTCCCTTTGGGTGTCATCCGGCAATACTTGGGCGCCTGGCGAACCGTTTGGTTATTGCTTTCTGTCGAACTGTGTATGAAGCCCCCAAGGGAATGAGCACATCGGTGACGGTCTAACCTATTCGGTACCGGTGTCGGTCTATAAAACCACACGGACGTACTCGGGCTTCTGTACGTGGCCTGGTAGGTACGGTAGAGGAGTCCATGTATAAGAAGCAAATATTCAAGCACTATCTATCCCAGAAGATTCTCTCTGATCCGAGGCAAAGACGTGAGTTCAATGCTACCGCTTACCGTTCTTATGCGTAACAACGAGAGGTCGGGTGGTCGGTCGAACTACCGTATGTCTTTCGGAGGACCGGTTGTTATAGAGAAGTAGAATCAATTTAGTGCTTGCACAACGTTGCTGGCTCGCAGTAGTTGTATGTGATCGAAGTGCGATAAATGATAACCCAGCACCGACTAGTCGTCTGGGTTGGGGTGTGCTGTGGTATCCCAGAGGACCAGTAGAATACTGCGTTGTCTTCCGTTGCTGAGTCCTAGTCATCGTGCTGCAGGTGCTGAATACTGGAGCGGGTTGGAGGAGTTATTCAGGGTCCCTCCTGAGCCACCAGGCTGGACTCCTCGAGATCGCGGCTGGATCAGAGACAAGTGAGCCGGACCAGTCTTGCCTCCATCCGGATGAGAGTCACGCAGGTACGCCTTGACGCGAGAGCAGTCCCATTCCTTGAAGAGTTCGCCATCTCCCACACCCTCGCCGTCGGAGGAAGGTGGCAGCTCTGAGGAGACTGCCCCAAATGAAGGTGAAGTGACCGGCCATCGTAACCCGCGTCGAGGCCTGTAGTTAGGCAACGAGCCTTCCTTGGAAGCACAGCAGCTCATTGGCTGCATTTGGGACCAAGACCAGATCGAAGAACCGCACCTAGACCGGTCACAGGTAACAGGGTTTACGGTGAAGTGGCACTGGTCAGTGACAGCCATTGTTTGGGCTAGGTTAACGAAGCCCAAGCGACGAGGATTGCAGACCAAGCGCTTGCTGCTATCAGGAGGAGCCAAGATGAAGTCTCCAACTACCCATCTCATGTGAGTAGCCGGGTGGTTGGCACCTCACGCTGTGCTATCCGTGGTGTTGCCAGGTGCCTACTTGGACGGGTAAAACGGGTCAAGCAGGAGCCATGGCCCAGAGTATGTCCCTGCTGGCTGATGTGACGGCTGAGGAGGAGCCCGAGGAGCGCGCTGAAGCTGTGAACCCAGGAGCGGCAAAGTAGCCTTCGAGAGCCCATCCGCGCGCCTTTGTGGAAGCCCCCTATTGTCAGGTCTTCCGTTTCGTCGACCACAGAATCTCGTATCATGGACCACCTCATCCGATACCTCGCATCCCGGCCGTACTTTGACATCATCCACGAGCGAGCTGCTGGATGCTATGGATCGATATGTCCCAGCGTAGGGGAAGAAGCATCAGCGTTTCCGACGGCAGACTGTTCCCGCCTTCAGAACCCACCGGAAACTTTTCCGGCACATCCTGCAGGAGATGTGTCGCTTTGACCGATCCGAGAGAGGCCAGGGTATCTGGTCACTGCGCGAGGAGTATCGGCCGAGTGACAAGAAGGCTGCTTGACACAGTTACTTTTCTGCTTGTAATTCATCACCCTAGCACTGTACATTGATGAGAGGTAAAATAAGCTTTACATTACAATTAGCCTTCTAAGTACCGTAAACTCGGGCTTCGAGTCGGATGGGCTCGAAGTCCACACCGCAGTTTCTGGGAGCACATTGAAGCACTTGTGGTTGTAACTTGGCGAGTCCCCGCGGGTTTCTTGGTAAGGCACGGAATTGGTTTGTGGCCTGTCTGAGTTAGAAGCCGCCTGAGGGAACCCCATTTAGTCGATCCTAGCAACAAGCCTTCCTTGGCGACGGTACCATACTTTGAGGGGGCTCAGAATGAGATCCTCAATGCAACAACGTCGAGCACCAAACCTTTCACCCATTCTGCTCCTTCATCGTGTTCTAAGGTGGAGAACACCTTAGGAACGGAAGCAAGGCGGCTGCTAAGTACGGGTGGATCTCCCGTCGCAACATGCCTAGCGGGGTTACAAGTCCGTCTGCCTCGCTTCCAATGAAGCATGCAGCAATGATCGTTTCACTACGGCGCTCATAGTCCGCGTGAACGACGTGAACATTTTCGCCTCCCTGCTGCAATGCTTGAGCAGGCTTGCAGTGTAAGCGGGGGCTTCCACGTAGCCTGACAGAGCCGGTTCAACAGACGACAGCGAATGTGCTTTGGAAGAAACTCGTCGCCGTCGAATCGAAGGCGTGATTAACTTCACCATCCTCCGCAAAATCAGTGCTCACCAAAACAATAGCACCTCTCGCAGTTTCAAAATGCGTTGGTTGCTCCTCCTCACCTCTTCCACGCCGGCGATGAGCTCCTGGTCGATTCGATTCTGTTACTGGGACGTAAGCCTGCTGATGTCTAACAAAGTTCCACCTGCTCGTCTGATCTCCTCACAACGCTTCCCTTCACCGCACGACCTCGACAACAAGAGCTGCCGTTCAGGACATTCAAGGCGGATGCGCTCTACTGGACTCGCGAGTGTGTCAATTGTACACCAATGCCGACGTAGCATCACTCGATGAACTAACCAGAGTATGAGAACAACATGTCTACTGCAGCTTTCTTGACGCCGCTCAGTCCTACTTCGATCAATCCTGCAAAGTCTGCGCCGAGCATGCTGGGCAGGCGGCCTGCGATGTGGACGACCGCTGTGCATGGCGAGGCCCCTGGGGCTCGTGTGCCTTCTCTCGTACCCTGCTCATCGTTTCTGGCTCCCCAAGCATATCACAGGTTAGGTACATCGACTCTGGTGCGGCGCGCCCTTCGAGACCCTTCCTATCGGAACACTTTCTTTCATATTATGTCCCAGGATTACCACGGGACGTGCAAGCTGCTCTACGAGGAGGGTTCGTCCGTTGAGATATTCCTTTGTAAGCGGTGCATGCCGTTCAGATGCCTGCAATGACCATCCAACCTGCCGTTGGGCTCTCAATGCATGTGGCGTTAACTCAGCCGCGATACTGGCGAAGTCTGTCCCAGCTCTGGCCGAGATAGGGCAGGAAGGTCTCTTATGTCAGGAAGCTACCACGTCTGTGAGTCTGTCCGAGTCTCCCGTTTCACTGCTTCGTTGCATTGTTGTTGCGTGATGGTTTCAGGACACGTGCGGAATCACACGGAGAAAGCCCGCTCTCGACTTCGAGGACCACCGGTCAGATGCCGTCCGTAAACCCGGCGGCTGGACCGTCGTATTCATGCTATCCTTTTCGACACTGATGTAACTCATTCATCCCTTCAATAATCTGAGTTTTGCCGTGCGGGTCGTCCGCTAACTTGCGTGTAACCCCTTGGTCGAGAAACTTCGGCTGTGAGTTGACGCTCCTTATGGTGCTGTGTGGTGTTGAGAGTTTATTGCCAAGATGGGCTAGTAGTCCTGAGCTACTTGGGCGCACAACACGCAATACCAGGGAAAATAACTTCGTTCACGCGAACATGAAGAGCGTAACTGCCATGAGGATTTGAGCTCCTTGTCATCGCAGCTGCTTCACGGCGCCATAAGTGGCCCGAGCAGTAGCTAGTGGAGGAGCGGCGGTGATGACGGGTCGACTTCCTCCCCTCTACTGACGGGGGCTTCACAGCAGCCTTCTGCATCCTTTGGGACAACTGATCTTGCAACATGGACACCTGCCAGCGAAACGTGCTTCAGTCCCGTCTTCATACGTGGCGTATGGGAGGCATCAAGACGGGAAGCCCGATCTTTGCACCTGAGCAGACAGTTCTTGAAGGTGCTTTTCATCCTCATGTGACGCCTCTATCAGTTTCCGCTGGTCCTGTTCAAGTCGACGGTACGCGTCCTGAAAAATACTCCTCAATTGGGCAAATGAGATTTTTGCGGGGGGGGGTGATTACTTTCCATCTCCTGGCTTCGTCACGGGCACACCGTACCTCTTCCTCCAATGGCCTGACGGATCCACACTCGAGTACCATAACTCGCCGGAATCCCATCAAAATGAACGCGACGCGAGCCGCACTCAATCCTGGTAGCAATTCCACCATCACTGCAAGTGGACGTCTCCACAGCCTTGTCTACTGTGCCTCCTGCCTCCACTGACCCTCCTGTAGACTGACCAACAGTCGGTTCATAATCCGAGAGCCTCGTCATGGTCACTCACCACCAGTCGAGCTCTGATCTGCTGCATTTCATCCTCGAGAGCGTCACATCGCCGGGACACCTCCTCTAGGCTCCAACCTCCAAATGAAGGTGGGGTCGCTGCACCTGCGTCGTCAGCGCTTCGTGTTGAACCGAGCGTCAGTTTTACCTCTGGATGAAACGAAGCTCATAGGGGAGAGGTCTCCAACCGTCATTTCCGGGGACGAGCCGCCCCACTTGTTGTACCTTGAAGGGCTTCTGAAGAGCTCATGCAGGAGCACTCACTCTTCAGAGCGCTGCAGTTTCCGCTCGAGGAAGGCGATCTCCGAGCAGAGAATTTCACAGAGATTCTCCTCCCTGGTGGACAGGCTTGCACATGATTGAGCCTGTTGGACGTTCACCAGAGGCGTCCGTCCAACACGACCTCCCCCTGTATCTAATGAAGCCTCGTGAATACTGAAGCTGTAGAAGCTAGGTTGCCTTTACTTCTTTCGTAGGAGGGGTAGACTGTGGTCGCAGAGGTCGAGCTTGTTTCTCCAGTCGATTTATTATTGCACCCTCGTGATGCTCTGGCCAACGACGGCTCGATGGACCCTTTGTTCAGTGCAAGTCCCTCCTTGCCGTTGAGTTCCTGGTTTTCTCCTTGAACAAGCGTAGGACCTGAAAGTACAGGGCAGCACTGGAATGAATCAGGGCCTTCCATTCTAACTCTCACATCATCATCAATTTGACCATTCCCACAGCTCAGCTCTGATACGGCCTTTGTGCTTCCATTCAGTAGGCAACCCTGCGAGGAACGTGATCGCGATCCGACGAGGCTGTCGTCGCCTTCTGGGGTATCCCAACCGTGCTGCCCTCTACGTCTCTCACCGATTCCGCTGTAGTTCCGCTGTCCGTTAGTGGCCATCGCCGTGTCGTGGATTCCTCGATGTCATTTGTATGCCGCGGCTTCCCTCCTGCACAAAGCAACATTGAGCTCTGGAGCTCAACCTATCACTGCCCACCAACCACAGATAGAACTGAAGAAGGCAACCAACGGATATTTCTCACGCAAACTGGAGAGGAGCCTCCTCGGTCTCTCTGCACGATGACGCGGTGTACTCCACGACCACCTCCTAGCAGAAGAATCAGACATGCGGAAGAAAACGGCTAGCTGCAGCGCTCGCGAGGGCGAGGATGTTTACCATCGCCGACCGGCCGCTAGGCCGAGTCGGCCTGGCGGCCAGTCGGGTTCTCCAGTCGGGTTCTCCAGTCGTCGGCAGTGTCCCATCACACAACACACACACCGTGTGTGACACACGTTCGGGAGCCTAGTCTGTCGTTGGACGGCCATCATCATTTGGCATCTTCGCAGTCTGCGTGATGACCCCCCTCCTCTCTCCCTCCTCCTGCACGTGAGCGTTACCGCGCTTGAAATCACTGTGGAACCTGCGCTCGCATCCTCGGCCGTCACGTATCCATTCGGAGCCCTCAAGCACTTGATCCTATTCTTCCATGTCGCATAAGCTGGGTCGAGCTTGTCTATCTCCGCATCGATGGCCTCCATCTCTTGCAGGGCCTGCCTTAGTGACGGATCTGTGGAGAACGAGTAGCAGGAATCCAAAAGCATTCAGGAGCCTTCTCCCTACCGTAGTCTGGAACACCGCTCTCCCCGCTATAAAAATGAGCCTTCAATATGCTCGCTTCTCGGGTGGCCCGATCAGCTCTGCGGATCTAGGCACCAAAATAGAAGCTAAGGCGCCCGTACACCCGAATGATGCCAGGCACTTCTCGGTCGATTTGCAGATCTTTTCGCAAGGAGGGCGCGGCCCATTTCTTCTTTGAAGTTTTCCTCCTGGGTCTCCTGTTCGACCTCGCGTACAGTTCGGGATAGCTCACAAGCTGCGCGGTACTTCTTCACCTGGAGAGCGACTGGGCTTGGTCAGGCAAGAACGATCGATCTACCTCCTCCGTGAGCTCCTGATTGCTCTGCTCCAATCGAGTGATCTCTGATCGTGCATAGCCAAGGCTTCCTTGCATGGCCTACGACTTTGAGATAAGAACCGTGACTCACGGTCCGTAAGTCAAATTTTTGTATTCGCAGCTCCTTACTCACTCTCAAGGTCTCCCGGCTCCTGGCGAGCTTAACTCCCAGAGAATAGGCATCCTCGTTGTTCTCTTCACAGCAAGTTTTGAGGAAGACTTGCAATCTCTCCCGATCCCGTGCAGCCCTGAGGATAGCGACGGAGCTCTACAGCCGACCACCGCGAAAGGACCAGCTACGCCTCTCTCTCCCTCTCAGCTGTATTCAGACGAACCATCAGCTCCTCGTGCCTCTCCGCGAACCGTGTATACCTTAACAAACGCCTCTTCAACAACGGGAAATATGCGGGGCCTTACAGGTCGCGATATTTGTCACGAGCCTCTCTGATGACGGCCAGCTCAGTTTGCGAATCCATCAACTGTGCGCTCAGAGCCTTTACCTGCCTTTCAGGACTTGAGTTCGAGAGTCGTGAGCGAAACCCTACGTCGTTCTCGAGGGTTCTCACTCGACTTTCCAAGAACAGTACATCGGAGTCGTTTAGTGCTTGCGACTTATCTGCAAGCACACTATTCGAATGGCAGTTAACGCCGACATCAACCCAAGGCGATTGAACACTGCGGTTCTCTTTGCTTGAAGCTGATCGGAAGGTTCCACATTCAGGGCAAGGAGCGGTCAACGCTACGTGGGAAATTTCCACTGATCACCTGGATTCAAGCCGCCATCGCGCGCGTTTTCCCTGCTAGACCTGAGGCCTGGGGCGATTCAAGAAGATGGCTGAGCGAAGCGGGAGGAGCAATTCGCACGTGGAGTTGTCATCTTCTATCGGCTGCCCCGCTTCCTCCAAACCCTCGCTGTGCGCGCTCGTGCCGGACTGGGACATCGCGGGGAGGAATAATGAATGGGTACTCTCAGGGTTCATCGTTTGGCACTCCTCCCCTATCTTGGTGTGCTCTGAGGTTTTTACCACTTTATAAGTCAATCCTTCGCGAGCTCCGAGTAGCTTCATCCTCATGTTCACACCCTTCGGAGAAGTCCGCGAGGATGTGCGCGGAAAACTGGAAAGACCAGATTCTGCCAGCCAGGGTTTTACGTTGCGTCCCGCACCGACTCTCACTGAGTGATCGACGACCACTGATCGGGCGAACAACTCGCTATCCGCCGTACGAATATCGGGGCTAGTAACTCAGCAACACAAGAGAGTCATAGAAGACACAGAGCAGATGTCGGTAGTCAGGGCATGAGAAACGACGACCGAGATCAATGGCGCCAGGGTTGTCAGTACAAGTTGAGCTTGGTGCCTGTATGAAAAATAAGCTGTGATCTGAGCGCTCAGGGAGCCGCGTGCACACAGATGAGTCCTGTGGTGCACTGTTCTTACAAATAGCAACCTTAACGGTCTGATCGAGACTGCCCATAACAGCCAAGCCCTCCTTGTCAGGATGCCAATCGAAGGCGATGATTGGCTGCGTCGATACATCACGTTGATTCAACAGCTCGCAGGTGCCAGCAACACCTATACCCGAGCGTGGTCGATCAGGCCAGTCCAGAGCACTCACCAACAGGATTGTTGTTCTTGTCGCGTGTCTCCCGCTCCATCGGGTAGTTGTACTTGTGCCTGAGCGGTGAGGACCTATGGCCTAGTATTGCTGTCGGTGAGACTCACAGGAAGAGGCCTCCCGAGCCCCCAGCGGTGCACCAGATGTCACGATTCTGCGGCAGGAAGTGGCAGCCCCAAACCGTCCCTGCAGCGGCTCGCTCGCTGTAGCGCAGCGGCCCGTCCCCAGTGCTGACCGGCGCCTCCTTGTGGTTGATTTTTCTGGTTTTCCCCTCTGGTCAAAACCTTCTCGAGACACCCACTGTAGCCAGTGGTCGGATTGTACGTTCCTACCAACAATCATTATTCTCTACTGGCCCTGCCCAACGACCGACCCTCGGTACCGCGACCAACCTGCCATCATTGGGCTACACTCAGAGGGCGGCTACGAGCAAATAGAAAGATACTCAATACACTCTTCACTGTACATGGTAAACATGCATCACGCCTTGCACTCATAAGGAGCCTCAGGCCGAACAGTTTGACTGAGAGTCGCCTTCCTGACGCGATTCCCCTACGCATATCGTAGACGATCATGGTAGCTTCGAGGCAGCTGACGGCAAGCTTGTTCATCTTGATGTCCTTCCTATCAAACGCGACATGTGTGACGCCGTTCTTGACATTGGTGTCCCATCGAAGCTGCATCGTACGGAGGTCGAATAGCTTGATATCTCCGTTATCGTAACTGCCCTGGTTCGTACTGGCGGCGGCCACCATGACCGATCGTTACCCGGCAGCGACGACTCGCTCGATCTCGTTATACGCATTCCCGAAAGCCACGGCCCAGCAGTCTGCTACCGACACTCCGGCACTCGCGGCTCGGGCGTCCGGTACCTGCCACGACCGGTCGCTTGATTACGCGGATCGAGCTGTGGTCACCGGTTCTAGGCAGACCACAGGGTCTTGTGTTCGAGGATCCCAGATCTTAACGCTGCCATCTCTGGATCCGGTGACAACCTCCACAGGTCCAGGGCCTTTGCATCCTGAAACCGTTACAGAGCTGCCACTAGTACTAGGAATGCCAGTATGAGTCTCGAGTTTGCAGCCGGCGAGTGATTACTGGATACGCCTTGGGTGGCCCATACGACGTCGACAGACAGCGTGGCCTTATTACCATCAATAGCGTTGATTATGGAGTCGTGTGCCTTGACACTAAAGAAGGGTTTGTCCATACGATCCACGTCGAAGAGCGTCAGCCGTCCACCGTAATCGCCGATAGCCAGATGGCGGCTCTCGTACGACGGGGAAGCCGCGAACGTTCCGCACTTGACCCCTACAGGGATCGATGTCTGTCTGATAAGCCTTATGGCATTCCACCAGCCAGCTGATTTTCGTGGGTAGAAGAAACCTCTTTCGCGAGAGGCATTACCAACGGGCCATTCTTTCTCTACCAACTTGGTGAGTTTTCCTTGATCCATCTCGCAAATGCGAACAGCTCCCGTGGCCTTGGGAAACTGGCCCATCAGAGCGAAACGGGCTGACCGGGGTACCCAACGAACCTAACGCTAGGACATCTCACGCCTTATCCTAGCTCGAAGCTTGTAGACAGGCGCAAGAAAACGTGGAAATCTGTGGAGTCCCGAAAGTCCGGCGGGAATTCGCGGATTGAGCGGTTTGCCAAAGTGTCGGTCTCACATCAAAAGGAGTGAAGTTAAGGGGCTCGTTGATATGCTCGATAATTTGTGGAGCTGAAGTGGTGTCCATGGCAGAGAGGTCAGACACTATCGAACTTAAGTTTCTGATGGTTGTGCGTCACTGCCGTGTGCGTGCGTTCAGGATGAAGGTCTCGGGTTCGAACCCCGGGACCGGTATTTCTCGAGCTTTTCAAGATTTCGCTCAAGATTCACGTCCCTGCTTTTTGTTGTTACTATGGGTGACACTCCTGCCCCTCAGAAGATCTTCACCAATGCTCGCGATGCCTGGCACAATCGCTATTTAAACCAATTTTACAAGACCGAGATGTGCAAGTTCATGTTGAACGGCAGCTGCAGCAAGGGGGCTACTTGCAGTCACGCTCACACGAAGGAGGAGCTGAGGGAGAAGCCCGACCTTTCTAAGACCCGTATGTGCCGAGCGTTGCTCCAAAAGGGTGCATGCTCGAACCATAGGCGGTGTCCTTATGCACATGACATTAGGCAGGTTAGGTCGACTAATGCCTTCTTCAAGACCAAGATGTGTTCCTTCTATGAGTCCGGCTTCTGCAAGCTAGGTAACAAGTGCCGCTACGCCCACGGTGAATCCGAGCTCATCCCTGACGACTGGCCGAGTGGAGATGATGTGGGAGTTGTTGAGCATCCCCATGTTCGAGACCCATCTTCGAGCAAGGCCAGTTCCGCGTCTACCGCCCCTTCCGACCTTGACCATGATTCGTGCAAGATCAGCTCGCGGAGTACTCCCACTGTCGGTCGCCGGAGTAACTCTGAGACCCCTGCCTTCCTGACTGAGGATATTGAAGATATTCACGGCGAGAGGACCGAGCTCGGAGATTATCAGGAGTTCTCGACTACTAGGCAACCAGGGCTGCCCAACTACCCCGGTTATCATCTTATGTATTACGTCAACGCACCCGGTCTGTGCACAGGGGCCGCTCCTCCTTTCTACTCGGCGATCCCCGTCCCAAGCGGACCTCTCCCTGCTGTCCCTCGTGTGTATGGTGACGCGAGCAGTGACAGGACAGTGCTAGCTCCCCGTTCCGGTACCGTATATTTTGCCCTGTGGGAGCCTACGGTGTGGTGCCTGTGGCCCAGGCTTACGGCCCTTATGCAGGGCCTGAGATGATGCATCCTGGCAGTCCACCGGTTTGACGATCTGTTGTGTGTGTCTTTCTCTTGGAAGGACTCTGCTTGCTGAGTTCAAAACGAACCCATGATGGCACGTACAAGTGCCGTGAGGTTTGCGAATATTTTGTTGATTTCCGCTCTATCAGCCTGTCGTCGCCGATTACTTTTCACGGTGTGGTTCATTGGGTCTCAATGGCTCCAGCATATTAGTAGCCTCCATTCTACGCTTCAGTAGTTAGTGGATGGATGGTATTGATGTAGGTGAATGTGGCGCCATATTCTGCAGTACTCGGCGACCTTGCATTATCACGTATAATTGCCCTAAGTCAGTCACTCGTCTGTTCAATGATCGGTGCTTGAGTTTGTTAAGGCCTAGGATTTCCCCCAGCTGGGAGTCGTTTAACGTGGCCGACGCGCTCCACTTGGGAGAGGGTGATGGCAGTTTAGCGGCAAGCGCCTGACCCAATGCTTCTGCCATGTCGTCCAAGGACTGGAGCGACGGCCAGGACTGCTTCCGAAAGATAGTGTCTGACGAGGAGCTAACGATGGCGAACAGCGATCGACATGGGTAGCACGCATCGAAGAGGGCCTCTTTGATGTGGTACGTATGTCTTTCTATCAGGAGCATGGCGCGAGCCAGAAGAGTCCTCGACGTTTCAGACAGGGCATTGCGTCATTATGGGAGACAGTCGGCTGAGACTCAGACCTCACAGAATGAAGTAACGCCTTGGGCTTTCGCAGGGTGCAGTAGAGTGCTTCTCAGCAGGCGGTCCGCGATGGAAGGAGCTCTAGACCAGCTGGGGGAGCGGTGCTCGGCAGACTCTTCGAAAAACATTCCCTACGAGCGCTTCCTGGAGACTGATTGGATGTTGGAGCGGTGGAAACTGAAGGGCAAGGAGGAGGATACTGATTTCGGAGAGAGGATCGCACAGCTTGCAAAGTGAGTCGCAGGCGTTGTTCCTCTTCTGTATCATCATTGTTGCGCAGTTCCACGGTGGAGGAACGGTGGGTCGGGGAGATCTTGGGCGCTACCGAGGTTGTGTTGGGGCGGGTGGGTTCAAGTCCTCGCCACCTGTGAGCATCATCGCCACTGTTCAGATTCATCGAACTTCACAGATGATACGGGAAGCGAGGTTGCCTAAGGACCGCGCGGAGTGGCTGGCTGGGGGCCCTAGAGGAGTAATAGCCATGACTCATGGCTATTACTTATGGCCCATGAGAGGTCGAAGCAAGGATTAGGGATCGGTCTTTTCCGGCTCAGATTTATGTTCTTGCTACGGCAAAGGCTTGCGGGGATGCGCTCCGGGATCTGGAGACTTGGTTTTCCCTTTTGGTGTCACTACTTGAGGTGCGCTGTTGTTGTTTTCGGCTGGGCCTCCCTGATGAGATTCCCAAAGTGTATGGCAGGTCTATCAGCGTCAGCTATCCGGCTTGTCGAAGAAAGTAACTCGACTTGAACGCACTGTGAAGGGCTTGAGAGGAAATGGCAGGAAGGTCAGACTTGAGGACCGCCGAATCGGACAGAAGCACAAGTAAGGACTGGCCATGATTATTGAAGATGAGTAATGACGACAGCGTTGGTTGTCTTCGTAGGTACTGTCAGTCTACTGGGTTGCATGATGCACCCAAGACACGGTCGACGGGCCTGCAAGGCAGCGCGGCAGATGCCGTGGGGTTGGACACAGAGGCGCGTCTTGAGGTGGGCTGCGTAACGGTCTGTGTTTGACTGTTTGATCCCGGTCCTAGCAGACTGCGCCACCAACACCAGCAGCAGACGTGCGTGAGCTCCTGCAAGATCTGGCCCGGCGACTGGAGGAATCTTTTGGAAGAGCAGCGCAGCGGCAACTGCATAGTAGTGGACACTCTGCTGTAGCGAGTTTGGAGCTGTGGAAAGACGTGGAAGCTGCCGTGGAGGGCACTCTTGCAGCCTTCAACGTGACGGGGAAGAGCGCGTTCAGTGATGATCTCGAAAGGCTCCTCGCCAGGGCCGCTGCAGCTGGGGTGTCTCATGCTCGGAGGAGAAGGAGGTATGCAGAGCCCTTCTTCCTCGGGGGAGTCAGCCAAGTGGCAAGGAAGGGTTCGGGCGGGTGGGAGTTGAATCCAATGGCGAAGCGTCGGAACCTTCGATCATGAAGACCATGCAAGCGGCGGCATCCCTGATGGCAGGCTCCTGCAGTGGCAGGTCTCCCGAGGGGGAGCAGGCCCAGAGGCTGAGCGAACCTGGATTGGCAGACGAGGCAGGAACTTGTTCGGCTACTGTGGAGGAACCAACACATCAACTAACTGGTTTGGCAGAGGTCTCGGCCGATGGAGTTCCAATGGTGCCTGCGTACAAACACCGCTCACGGTACGTGCTGTCTAATGGGGACGAGGTCGCGGAGGGTGGGGAGGGAGGTGACCGATCGAGCAATGGAGAAGGATCTTCCGGCAGGGCGGTGGTGGATGCTTTGAGTGACCATTTGACTGATGAGCGAGGCGCTCGACAGCCCCCGTCAATCCAGTGCTGTGTTGACGATGCTCTAGCGTTGGAGTCGACTGATTCAGCCCTGGTGGATACCGTCGCTGGGGTCCCGGAGGACCAGCATATAGAGGCTGCTGACGTGCCGATAGTGGATGGTCCGCCATTGGAGGATGCTATGGGAATGGAGGCCTCAGAGAGGGTTTCTCAGGAGGTGGGTGGCGTGGACCCCAAGGGAGCTGCCGAAGGTGCGCTACTAGGCTCATCACCGGGATTCGGAGCTGGCGATCAACACTCGGGTGAAGGGTTCGAGACTGGGGCCGCGTTGCAAGCCTTAGTGGAGGATGGCCAGCCTGGCCAGCCCAGGCTGTCCGCTCCCTCTGTTGGTCGAGAGACTCCCACTGAGGCACATGACGAGGACGTCACTAGCGGGAGAAGCTCGGGGGAAGCGGGGAAGTCGGGTGATGATGAAGATCATTTGACGGGGGCGGATCGCTGGGAAGGGGAGGCCACGCACGGCCAACACAGTCGCTGCAGCGTCCGAGTACCGGTACAGCAGCTGCACGCAGTGGAGGACGCTTCGAGCATTGGCTTCGCAGAGGGTCGGACCCGACTGTCGTCGGAGGCTCGAGCGCGCCCGGTGGCCGCCTCTCTACCGGCCTCTGGTGGAGCTCAGGGGGCATCGACAGAGGAAGCGGTGGTGACGGAAGAATGCCGCATGGCTGTCGACCGTCTTGCTGGCTTCTTGCCGCAGTTCCCCGCCCCTTGTGCCGATGGGGATCACTGCGACTATGCTCCTCGCCTCAACTGGCTCAGCTCGGCTATCATCAATACTGAGGGACGGAGTCAACCCAGCCATACTCTAGCGAGCGTGGTAGACCTCCTTCACAGAGCGGCGCTCGTCCGTGCTGTTGCTCCCCGGGTGCCTACCGACGTCCTGCATGCAGTATCTGAGGTTGTGCGGCTACTACCGGGCCGGGGCCGACAGTTGCTAGAAGAGAGAGCCGCCAAAGCGGGCTTGTCGGGAGAGTTCCATGGCACCCCTCGATCGATTCTGCGGAGGCGTTCTACGTCGGCTCTCGGCACTGAGGTTCCGACTCGAGCTGGCAGTGAGGATCTAGTGCGGCTGATTCGATTGGTGGACGACTACTCCTTACGGAAGCGACTCTTTGACGCTCTCTGGGCCTACGACAGGCCTCATCATCCCTCCTCAACGGAGCTTGTTTGCAGATTCTGCCGGAGGAAAGTGCCTCGTTCGGCCCTACCAACAGCAGCTGATGCGTCGAGATCCGACCCTGCCAGTACTCGTCCGACGTCGGTCGCTAGCAGCGCCGTGGGAGGAGGACGCCGCCGACTTCTTCCCTGCCATACGACGCTCTTCAATTGAGCTGCGGATGATTCTTTGTCACGCCACGTCGCTTTCATGCTTGCTCGTTGGCCCATAAAGCGCCTTGTGTTGTCACAGAAGGGATTGGTAAGGGGTCATCGCGCCAGTACCGTAGTTTCCCCACTTTATCGCCTCCCCTGATGACGCTTGGTGGCATCGAGGGAAAAACAGTGGTGGCACTGCACTCCTTCGACCCGGCCGCGGTAAGATCCTCTAGCTAGCACCCCCCGGGCAGTGGATCTGTGTAGGTGAGCTGGCCATTCAAAAGGGAAGGTCAGCGGCTCATGAGGCTCTTTGCTGGGGACAACATCGAAGTCTTGAACGGACCAAAAGACGTACTTCGCCCGTTGGTCGGGAGAGTGCGACTGATATCCTTTTGGCTGCTGCTCAGAATCAGTGGTGGCTCGGCCGACTTGGCTAACAACCCTTCACGCATTGGCTACTTCCCTCGTAACTTCACAGTGACTGTGACGGAGTACCAAGAGATGAAACAGGGCGGGGAGATCGACGAGTCCAATGAGAGCTCGGAGCAGGTAGGCTAGGCTGCCACGGCCGGCCACACTTGCTGGCATTAGGAGCGGCGGAGAGAGTTCGACTTGAACCCCGGAAATCAACGTCGATGATCCGTCCCCTAGGGGAGATGATAGCAGCATGGGAGAGCAGATGGAGGATGATGATGACGCAGGTGATGCTCTCTTAGATTGGACAGTGGTGGATGATGCAGCCATGGTTATTTGTAGGCAGCGAGGCCACTGAGCAGCTACTCGTTAAAGACAATACTGAAGTGGCACACAAGGGACCGAAGGCCCATCCACAGTTCCCTCCGTTATCATCCAAGCCTCCTGTGGCAACGGCCTTCGCTCCTATGAAGTCTAAGATGCTAAAGTCCATGCCCGGCATACCCAAGCACCACCACCACCACACTGTGGCGGACACCATACTCGAGGAAGGGGAGAGTGAGGGGGGCGAAGAAGAGGGTACCTCCGAAAAAGGCTCGGCGAGCAGGTGGGTCCAAATGACAGTGATGGCCGTGTCGACGCTTCCGTGCAGGTCTGCCGTATCTGGAGCTAGCGATGCGGGCAGAGGTGGTCTTGGAATGGTCACTCGGGCGGTGTCCGAGGCTGAGAGACAACGTCATCGAGGCTTCCGCGATGAATCAACTTCCGAAGATATAGCGAGGCCACCACTGGTCGACCTCTCTGCTACTGCGGGCGTCGGGAAGGTCACTGAGAGTCGCATCAGTACTCCGGCCACCTACGCCCTTGGGAGGCCTGAGAGAGACTTCGTGCGGGCTAACATGCCTCCCGAGATGCAGAGCCATGTCTTCCGTGAAGTGAAGGACATCGCCGACTTAGTGCTCGATGTCGCCGAGGACAGCGGGCTGGCGGGTCCGGCCGACTCGCGGGGGACTGCCCTGGCCAAGAGGGCCCTCATGGTAGCCTACGGTGAGAGTGTCGGAGATGAGGCCTCCACGGACGCTGCGGGCTCAGCGGCGAACACGTAAGCTTGGATACGTCCTGGGCATGTGATTGTTGATTGCCTCAGGAGGACCGGGGTGGTGACGGCGTTGCTGCGTTGTCGGCATCACGGGGGGCTAACGACACGAAGTCGCATGTCTCTAGTAGGGACTCGGCCGAAGGAGGGGCGAACGAGGGACCGAGGACTGGGCAGACATCGCCTACCGAGGAAGGCAGGACAGCCTCTTCGATGGCCGCATCAGAGCCACGACCTGCCGTGTGGCGGCTGGTATTGAACCCACGCACATGAGGCTGGCGATTGAGCGAGCGAGGGAGAGGGCCAGAGGTGGACCCACATGTTCCGTCCTAGTCTGAATGATATCACCAACGAGAGCCTGAAGATGGGCAGGGACCCTTGCGTCCTGAGCAACCTCTACCTCTATGACTTCGCCACTAGGGAGCAGTTCATGCGGCAGCACATCAGGGATCAGAACGGCATCATGTGGTTCGAGATGCAGAGAAAGAAGTCCCACCTCTTCTACATGCGCCTGGAGTTCGTGGACGTTATGATGTTCCATCCGGACGCCTGGCGCTTCCCTGATGCTGATAATGTGGTTATGGGCAACCCTGGCGAGCCCTACGACCCCTTCCACGGCTGGTTCCTGCAGCCGGCGGCCAATGTCGATCGGGAGTTCGACGATGTTCGCTTTTCATACGGGTTGAGGATCAGAACGATCCCGCCAGAGACCTTCAGCACGATGGCTCTGGGCAGGCTGCCGGATTGGCTGCAGCCCTTCACGGAGCTACAGGCGGATCTTGAGAGCAGCGCTGACCTCATCAAGCAGCTGCAGCAGCAGGGCAGTAGCGATGATGATGACGTATCTAAGGCGTTGGACGGCGACAAGGATGACCTCTTGCGGGGTAAGGTCGAGCTGAGCATGCAGAACCTACTAGAGGCCGGTCTGGTGGATGAGGATGAGGTAAGGGCCGACTACTACACTGTCGGTCTTGCACCCCTTCCCTTTGCAGGTGTACGTCCACGTTGACGACATGCGCAGAGCTAGTAATGACAGCCGGTTCATGGCTCCCTGACGTGCTGGGTGTCGAGGAGAAGCAGCAGTCCCTCACTGGTCTCAATGGTCTTCGCCTCCTCCTGAGGGCGACAGGCAATCCTGATGGGACCAAGGGCCATGTGGTGGTCACTCCGAAGCAGATTAAAAGCCTTGCCTTCCAACTCGGCATCCACGGCAACTACCACTACTATTGGTACTGCTATTTTGCACTACGCTACTGCCTCCCTCCAAATTGGGAGGTTATCGTCAGAGGCTCCGACGTCCGCTACTACTTGAAGCTGGACAGCCCAGAGTCAGCTGTCTCTCGCCGCGGCAACGATGAGTCTGAGATTCTGGCTACGGATCAAGGCCAGGTCTGCCATCCTATGCTGGCATCTTTCAAGGAGCACCTGAATGACTGCATGCTTAACGATTTCCTATGGGACTACCGTGGCTTCCTCAAGGTACTGACGATGTTGCCTCGATGCTCGCTGCCACTAGGCTGTGGGTGGTGTTGTCAGGTGAAGTGCAGTGAGTGTGGAGGCCTGGACTCAGTGGTGTGGTGCCAACAATGCACGGACAACTTCTGTTGTGACTGCTACGCTGCCGTGCACAAGCGCCGGAAGAGCCATTGGGCCTATCCTCTTCCTGGCTGCCGGTAAGGGCTCGATTTTATGCTACTTTTGCGAGTATAATGGTCAGATACCTAACCAAGGGGGAGGCGGCGATGTTCGCTGATGCTCTGCCCTTCGTGAATGTCGGCTTTTGCAATCGCCGTCGCTTCCTGGCACGGGACAACCAGTCGGACAAGACGGGTCCCTGTCAATGCCAATGGCTCTTCTTCCCACGAGAGGCGTTCGAGGCGGCCCTGCAGCAGTGCCCCGCCGAGCATTGGCACTTGGCTCGGCCTCAACCCTCCGCGTCTAGCTCCTGATGCTGAGGGCTTCTACTACAGCTTCGCCCACGATGTCATCACGGATGACCCTTCCTACATCCATCAGAAGTCTGCTGAGCAGACGGCCTTGATTAGAATCCAGAAGTTCGTCCGAGGAGCCCTGGTAGGGGTTGGGGACCATCGCTCGGTGGTGACACCTCTTCGTCTCAGGTGAGGAAGCGTCTACAGAGACAGGCAGCGGCCGTGACTGTGATTGCCTCCTGTAAACGCATGTGGGATGCTCAGAGGTTCTTCGGCAAGCATGGGTCCAATGCTATGATACTAAGAAGTTGGTATCGGAAATTCCGAGCTCGAGCCGACCATCAGTTGGCCCACTTGAGGATATCGAAAGTGCAGGCAACGTTCCGTGGCATGACGGAGAGACGCCGCCTCCTGGACAAGCACAGGAAGGCTGCCAAGCTGCAGAGCTACTGGCGGATGAAACTTGCACAGAAAGCTCTAGCTCATGTCACTGCAGTGGCCACCGACATCCAGAGGGTCCTTCGGGGGTACTGGTACGGCAGGAAACCTGTGAGGGAAATGCATGAAGCAGCGGCGAGAGTTCAAGGCATCGTACGGGGCGTGCTGGTGCGGACGAGACTACAGCGACAACTCCGAGCTGTGACAAGAGCCCAGGCCCTCGCCAAGGGGTTCCTGGATCGCATCGGGCTGAAGCGGAAGGTAGGCCTTCGGGGTTTCTAGGGATTATGTTGCAGACGGTCATTGAGAACGGCATCACTGGCTCTGTGCTTCAGATCGCAGCAGCCACGAGGATCCAATCGTGCTGGCGGAGATGGCAGGCCTGCCTCGACGTCAAGGTTATGCTGTTCGAGGAGCTGGAGGCCATGGAAACCGAAAGGAAGAAGTTGATGAGGAGCAAGTTGGCCAACATGGCCGCGGTACTCCTGCAGAGGAACCTTCGAAGGAACTTGGACAAACGTCTCACCGTGTTGATGCGTCGAACCAGGGCTGCCACAGAGAAGCAGGTTAGTCAGCGACTCAGTCTGACCTTCTGTTCTTCTGGCTGATTTCAGGTAAATACGGTAGTTGGGCAAGTTATGCTAGCCCTCATGGGTATTAATAACTACATCCACCCGTGGTGGAGGCATCTGCCCCCTGCAGTGTCGATGCAGCTGAGGGACCTCAAGGCCCACCTACAGAGAGCCATCGCTAATGTGCCGATCGAGGCATGCGACCTGCTGGCTTCGGAGATGTTCTTCGGGAGGAAGGAGCGCTTCAAGGACAAGACGAAGGTCTTCGATCGGAAGTCTGAGACAGGACGGCCGCGGCCGAGCGACATGGCAGCAGAGATCCTCCTAACTGTCACGAAGGAAACGCTGAATATGGCCGGGGGTCAGCTCACGGTCGAGCGGCTCAAGGACATCACTAGCTGGATCGCGTACGCTATGGGGTCACTGCGCGGTGGCCGTCGACCGGGACATGGAGGAGGGGCCTTCTCTCGAGAGTTGGTAGAGTTGAGTGACGTTGCTGGACGTGGTACTTGTACCGTACCCTGCCGAGCGAAGGAGCCGATGATGCTGTTGTGGAGGGATATGGCGTCGCTGCAGCACAGCCACGACAAGAGGATGCGCTTAGTGCAGGAGAACTTCTGGCTGTTGACTATGAAAGGCCTGCCTCAGAAGGTCCTTAACGTCACTCTCATCGCGGAGACCCTCATCACTTTGAGAGAGTTCCTCGATCAGCCCAGACTGCAGATGGACAGTAAGACAGCTTTATCCTCTCATTTACCACGCATGGCGAAATAAGGTTCTCCTTCATGCAGGTAATTTGTCATTCCAAGGAGTCGACGCCACCGCAGCCCAGCAGATATTCGACCTTATGGGCTGTGAGATCGAGCATAGGCTCCCGGACGACTGGCCTATCAATTACGGCAAGAAGACCGCCCATGTCGTGGTGCAGGAGCTGCTTCGGCATGTCAAAAAGATAGAACCACCCTCGGTCGACAAAGTCGCCGAACGCACGAAGGCTCGCAGTTTTGCCTACCTGACTCGGCGCCAAGTCCTGCGATGCGTCCAGAGCCTTGGGGTCATGCTCCGGAACGTACCCGTGGACACCACAACCACAACCAGTCGGACTCTAGAGCTCCAGCGGTTGAGAGAGCTCTTTGCCCTCAGCCGTAGGAACGAGTACCAAGAGCATACACCATTTGTGCTTGGTGTGGTACTGCTACATTTGACTTTGAGGGCCCTGCTGTCTAGGGTGGTCAGACACCGGGCAGCGATAGTCATACAGACACAGTACCGGTACTATAAGGTCATTACTTATACCAACAGAATCAAGGGGCCGGTGTTGAGGATGCAGAGGTGCTGGCGAGCGCTCAAGGCGTCACTGCAGCTCGTCAGAGAGAATACTGCGGCTGTCACGGTAATAGCGGTACTGAGAGGAAGCGCCTCGCATGGTGGGCAGCAGATACAACACAATTATCGTTCGCTGGTCACTAAGCGGAGGAATCGAGCGCTGTTCAGGGCAGTCATGAGGTGCTAAGGAACTTTTGGAGGCGATCGAGCCCTAGGGGAAGCCTGGGTGTCTGTTAGGCTGCAGAGTATATTCCGGATGAGAATACATCAGAGGTGGATGCGGCAGTTGAACGAGAAAGCCAAGCTTATCCAGAAGCATTTCCGCGGTCACTTGGTGAGGTCCTCTGCGTGGCAGCGACTCGCCCGACTTCGGCTGCTGGTCAGGTCCGGGCATCGCTCCAGGGAGAGGGAGTGGATATAGTGCGACGATACAAGACGGTGTTGCGCGAGCTAGCACAGGAGAGGCGCAATAACAGGGAGACTTTCCCCTTCAACCTGTACGCATCCCTTGCCCGGTCCTCGCGGGTATCTGCCCGCAGGTACCTGGTCCGCAAGTCCTACACGCTATGTCAATACAAGCATGCTGTGGAGGAGCACCGTGATAACGTCGTCGGTACGAAGCGGATGAAGGCCCGGCAGAAGATGATGAAACTAGAGCAGTACAAGCTGCATGCCATCTCGAAGGAGGTAGCGCGCGCCCAGCGGGGTTACGGGTGGGTAAGTCGGTCGATGTTCAGGAGACAGAATCTAGGGCTCAGAGGCTGTCCTGCTACGAGCCTCCGATCTTCGCACGCCGCCGAGCGCAACAGATACGCCCTCGCATGGCTATGGAGAAGACTGCGGTAGGGAGGCTGAGCCGGCAACGGTCCTGTGACGTCCGCTCAGATCCAGACTGTGTGCGAATCGATACACAGGAACTTGGCGGCTGTGTTCCCGAGAGTGGCGGCTCAGACTGCTAGTGAGGGAGGTGGGTACTGCTGCCGCGGTGACCGATGGAAGGTGGAAGGGGTTTTGTTTCAGGAGCCCACTCTGCTGTGAGGCGAGGACAAATGGCACTGGCGAGTCGGAAGTTGAAGGACGGCAGTGGTAAGGGTAGTGCCGCCGAGGCTATCGAGATGGACGGGGATGACGATACCGCTCGGGAGCATATTATTCCTGTACGGCAGGTTGGTGGTGAAGGTCCATAGCTGCTGCTGCTGATGATCAGGTTGCCAGCGCGCTGTCAGCAGAGCAATGGTCGGCATGGTTACGCCTCCACTTCGAGTCGTCTATACCGTGGATGCCTAAGACTGTTTGCAGTGGCATCATGCAGGCAGATCTGAAGGCAGATCGCGAGGTAGTGGCAATGGTCCCTACGTTCAGCAGGGGCTGCTCTCTCCTACTAGGTTGTCTTCCTGTATGCCACGACCTACATGTACGGGTTTTTGTGTCGGACTGACGATTCGAGGCCACCATGGAGCCAACGGATGCCTATCATTCACAAGCCTTCGGCAGCATTATTATCGGGCTCGAACAGTAGGTCGGGTCCTCCACGGGAGTGCGCTAATCCGACTGAGGCGTCACTGAGTAGAGCGAGGCAGTCGTGTGTGGTGTGGTATAGATAATCACCAATGGTTCACGGGAAGGGATTGAGCATGAGCCTCCTCCTCATGGTCAGGCTTCGGAGAGCACATCGCGGCCGTCGCTAGGGTCGTTTCCAGCAAGTTGACGGCCGACTCTGAGGTGAAGTCATCCATGCACGGAGTGCCGGTGGATCCTTGGAAGAAGGCTACTAAGAATGCAGCAACCCTCTGGAGTGAGGCGGCAGGGCTTCCTGGATTACGGGTTATTCCCTCAATTTTCTGTTAGGGAGCATATTCACCTCCATCGTATGCAATCACCATCACAGCGACCAAGCCATCGTCCTCTTCATGTCCGCGTGCGAGGCAGCGATGGTCGCATGTAAAGCGACCTTATCAGCAGTATGGCGGAGTACCAACGATCAGTTCACTACGAGGGTCGCAGGTGGCGGGAAGTAAGTTCGGGTGATGGTCGACGCAGGGCTCGAACCTGCGACCTTCGCGCTCAAAAACGCTGCTCCAATTCACCTAGGGCGAGCCGACCATAGCGATTCAGCTGAACACCCTCGTTGGAGCTAGTTGACTGTCCGGACCCTCACTCGGGTTGGGAATCACTGGGCGTCCTACTGTGAAATTGACGATGATGCGCCCCTTCATTCTGCGGCGCTCGAGGCAGACCAAGTTTTTCACTCCCTTAGCGTCCTGTTGGGCGTCGGTTGGTGGTAGGGTTCAGGAGATATCCTCAGTCACTCCGGAGGGGAGGCCGTAGTTTAAGGATCTATAGCTGATGATGTACCTTGCAATAAACAGCAGTGGAATTTCGCTCACCGGGAGTCGCCACTGAGCTGAAGAATTACGGGGCCGCCCTTGTGCGCAGGTCTTGTTACAAATCAGATACCGTGGGCTGAAGCATCGACCGCACTGGGCGGTGGTCGACCGTGCGATGTATGATGGTGTCCTGGACAGAGGCCACCTCGGCTTGGACCCCGGCCAGAGACCTTCTCGTGACGCTGTAGCGTCCCATGAGCACCTCTTCCAGACCACTAGTGGTATGCCCTGTCCTTCCCATGGGTGATCACCAGCTGTGGGCGTTCAGGCAGCGGTGGCTTCTCCAAGCAGAAGGCTGCCCGGTTGGACGACTTCGTCACTGATTCGATCGCACTGCGTTTCGCCATCGACTGGCTGCAGGACTGCATAGACCAGAGCTCTGAGGCCCTCGAGATGTAGCCGAGCAGTGCACACCATCACTGTCTTATGCTTCGCCTCTTGCCAGGGTTAATAGACGCAAAGCCAAGGCTCAGCTGGAGGCGGTGTCAGCTGCCCATGCATCACGAGGCAGGAAGGGGAAGGCCGAGGTCGGGCAGGCTTTCGGGAGGGGAGGAGGTGATGCCGTCTTCGGCCAGGCACAACATCAGGACAGCAGCTTCATCTGGTCCGATGACGGGGAGCTCCGAGGAGTCATGGGAGTTACCACCAAACTGCTCGATATCGTAATGAATAGCAGATCGCTGCGTGTAGTGGATGAGTCGTGACGGCAGGTATGCAGCTCGTCAGCGTCTCCTCTACTGCATGGTGCCTGCGTTGGGGGTCACCTACTGGTGGCGGTGTGGAAAGGCATCGAGCCGGTACCATAACCCCGAGAAATTATCTCTCAGCGGCTTCCCCTCAGATGCTGTCAACGCTAACCCAACGTTATGTGAATAACGTCACCCTAGGGTCTGGGCAGCACTGCCTACCGCCGCCGGCCCTTCACTTCGGGGACCCAGCTCGGGGATCCTCAGGTGAGGCTCACTACCCCCGTAGCCCTCCCGCCACTTGCCTTGCCAGAAGGAGGACTGCCCAATGGATATCATTCTAGAGGGTACCACTGGATAGCCGGAGTCCTATGCAAAGCCGTCACAAGCCTTCACGTCCTACGCCGCCCGAGTGCCCAATGTTACGCTGGGGCTCTTGTCAAGGGTGAGAGGGACCTGTCACAATCGGGCCTGTCTTGAAGTGGAGATGGTCAGGTCCAAGGCACCTACCGAGGTTACGTCATGCGCCACCGCTACATGCCCTCCCTTCGAGCTCTAGCATACTTCAGCAAGCTAACGAGCTGGCCTTCCTCCAAGAAGAAGAGAGTGGCGAGGACGGTCGAGGCCGACAGTCTAGGTGATGAGCCTTAAGCTGGAGTATTCAGACGTAGGGGGAGTCCATCAGGTCCGGAGGCAGCACGCAGTGGTCGGACCGCACACACAAGCGAGGGGCGCAGCAGGGACCGCAGCAAGGCCTTCGATGACGAGAAGGCAGTGGAGGCCTTCAAGCCAACGGTCGGTTAGACTAGCCGCTGCCTGTCCTGCTAGCCTCGTGGTATGGTGGCAGGTCTCACCGTACTTGGGAGGCAAGGTCCAATCCAAGTCCCGGAGCACTAGACATCAGAGTGACGCTGATCGTCCTGGTCGCTCATCAGGGTCCGCCGCCGTCCGACCCAGTGGGGCTTCGGCCGCACCGGACATCATCCAGGCTGACCACGCGGCCTGTGCTAACCTGTACTTCCTCTATGTCTACAATATGTGGCTGGCAGGGGAGATGCTTCGGGTGTGGCAGTGGCTCACTTGGAGCTACGAGAGAGGTGGGCGGCAGCGGTGGTGGAAGTAGTGAGATTGTGAGGAAGAACTCGCCGCTCAGTGATGGAGCGATTCGCCTCGCTGCTCCAACGGAACCCGAATCTGAGGCCTATGGTCGAGAATATCGCCGCGCAGTTGAAACAGCGGCAACTGACGCATTCACAAGGCAAAGACGCTGCCGTACGTGGCAGCCCAAGTAGGTTTCGAATGGTAGTGCAGTCTGCGATTCATCAGCAGGCGGGTAGTAGGTACGAAGAAGGGGGCAAAGCTTGGCAGAATCGCCTCGAGGAAGGGAGAGGAGGCCTTCCTCTCACGCCCGGTGGCAGAAGAGTCGTCCAGTACTCGTGGTAGGGCGACTCGACGCTGATGGCTCAGAGGGAAGTCGCCGCAGGTGGCCGCAAGAAGAAGGCATTGAGCAGATCGGCGACGTCCAAGGCACAGTCGCAGTCGTCTGTGGACGATGTGACCGCTGCAGCTGCTGCAGGATTGCCCGACGAGGAAGTGGCCGACAAGGAGTACATGCGGAAGTGGGGAGGTTGTATGATAATCTGATATGCTTACTTCGGACCGGCCGTAGATACCTAGTCGACATGGACGGAGACGACTCACAATTCAAGGACATCGACCCCAATGTGCTTTCGATAAGTACAGGAGGGCCGGACAGCCCGAGGCGGGTCGATCCTGAGGAGGTCCTGCTCCAAGAGATTGGCGGCCCTACGACAGATCCCTCGTGGCAATCCTGGGGTGGGTTTTTGTGTATCCCAGGCGAGGGTGGTGAATGCTCCTGCCATGATCGTTAGGTGACGATTGAGTTCTGTCTGAGGAAGCTGCAACCGATCTGGCTGGGCATCAAGCCTGTGAGGTTCCGTGTGTGCCGCACTAAGCTGCTGCAAACCTTGAAGACTCCGGACATGGCCACACACTTTGTCAACCAGGAGCAGCAGGGCAACTACTTGGCATGCATTATGCTGCTCGAGGACACCAGCATCGGCAACCTGAACGTCCTCAATCCAGCCACACTGAGCCCCGAACAGGCCCTTCATGATCGAAACCGTCATGCAAGTCGTTGCGGGCTTCATCGGCATATGCGTCAAGAACGGACAACTGGGTGAGGGGCGCATCTCTCAGCAGCCGACAGCAGGCAGCGTCGCCCTCCTCTTTAGACAAGGCGGCAAGTCTAGCCCAGCAGGTGGTTGAGAAGATGCCCACGGCCCTTCGGGAGCTGCACGCAGCACACAGGAGTGTTGTGGAGGCGTAGAGCATGCTATGACGATGACACTTGGCAGACATGATGTCAGATACCTCTTCGACACCGCCCTTGGTGTGGCCTACGCTGCGGCGGAGGCAGATCCAAAGCTGCTCGGAGACCGGGCAGAGTGGGTGGCTTGGACTCGGCCCGCCTTGGATTGCTCTGCCGCAGATACTTCTTTCAGCAAGCATCATCTCGGTACCAACGGATGGGTCACGTCTGTCGGTACGCCAAATGCTGCCTCCGATACTCCTGTGTGCTCTATCGTCAAGGCCACTACCATGAAGCAGAGTACTTCTGCTCCAGAGCGGTACGCTACAGCATCGCAGTCAGTGCCTGGTATACGACGGTACGGCTGTCCAGATACAGGAGATGACAGCAAGCTCGGAGACTTCGAAGGCTAGTTCCTTACTGGCAACAGCATTCGCCGAACAGGGCAGTGGCAGCCGCTGCGCAGAAGCAGGTGAGGTCGCCTACTGCCGAGTGACGGCTAGTCTTGGTGCGCTCTATAGGTGGTAGAAGCCGACACGCACATGAAGAATGGTGTGGCCCTGCTGCGGCATTTGCCGAAACTGAAGGCCGAGCATTTGCAGGCCTTCGACAATGCTGTGTGGCTCATAAGAAAGCTGAAGGAGTTGTGGCCGTCCAACCAGCACAAGTTTGTGCAGAGAAATTAGTGAATCGCATAATGGACATGTTGTCGTATATATTACTGTGAAGAGTTGCGTTGTTCAGTCTGCGTGAAAGGGACACCACCTCCCGCCGGAGCTAACAGGCGTGGGCGAAATAGCAATGAACCACCGGACGGGGACATCATCACCTTACGATTGAAATGAGATGGACCTCATTGCTTTTTCCCATGAGCATGTAGCTGGATACCCGACAAAACCCTCTTTCCTCGCTTCTGCTAGAGCAGCGGCTGTTCGGTCTCCTTCAAACGCAACGTTCGTTCAGACCGCTAGAGGCGATACGTTAGTAGGCGAAAGATGTGAAATATAATCTGTGTTACCTATCATCACCGCTGCATTCAGCGATTCACACAGTGGGCAAGCAGCACTTGCAGGAGGTGACACCTATCTCCGCACCGCATAGAAGCAGATCGATCCAACAGCCGAAGTTGAATAGGAAAGCTCCTGTGGCCCAACAAGCAAGACAGTTTGTACACTCGCTTGAAAGAGCCTCCCTGCCATAACCAACTGGGCCTTCTGCGGCATACATGTCGGATACATGGTATTGGGTACTGCCTGTGGAAGCATCGCTCGACCAGTCATTCTGGGTCTGGACTTTGCTGGGGTTGAGTTCCTTCGTACCATCATGGGATCCGCCGCTCAGTACGGTACCATCAACACTGGTGTTGAGAATCAGGACCGCGATAACAAAGGGGGGTCTCATGAGAATTGGATAAACTTGATGTTGATAGTCACTGAGCTTATTGCGGGAGCTGTGGCTCTTTCTCTCAAGCTAGGATTCGCCATAGCCATAAACCGATGGCATCACGACCAGAGGGGATCCAAGCTACGGAGTGGCGTGAACTGCCGAAACTCTAAGAGGCCCTCGCACGACACTACCACAACTATCCACAGACAGACGACTATAGGGCTCTTCGTAATGTGGTATGCCCAGGCAGCATACCTAGCTCTGATCAGCTTCAGCGCTGGAACGCGTCGTACGCTACGCGTCACGGGGATAGCAGGCATGAAGTATATGCGTACTTGCTCCCTTACGGGACCTTCACTCAACCTTGCTCCCTCGGGCACGGGTATTCACATCGCCGAGTTTAGTTGATGAGGTGTGTTGCGGAGGACAGCCCCGGGTTACCCCGGAGGCTTGTCACAGTAGGAATCAGCTCCACCTGAATCCGAGCTGACCTATTCACACTAGGTGGAAGGGAAGAGGTTCTTCCGCTGCATGTGTTTCGTCTGACATCACGCTGTGTCTCAGCCCGTCTCCTCGAATCTAACCACTACTGCACATGCGGAGGTCACTATAGCGACGACTGATGAACTCAACACAGCTGTGTTCAGGGCCGTTCATGGTACGCCGTTGTGGCAAACATCACTCAAGAACAGCATTAAACTAGCTATGCCAAACCAGCACGGCTATCACCCAGACGATACCAAAAATTACGGCAAGTACACCGCACCTGAGGTGGTCGATCTCGATACATCACAGTGAATTCACACTCTCACCAAAATGCTAGATCACTGGGAAGCTCAGGCCGCTGGAATCTCTGCACCAATGATTTAGAAGCTGCTGATATGACGACGCAGAAAGCACCTGCTCAGGCAGCCTACAGCACCTTTCCGGCAAGGAGATCAGTCACTCACCCATCCCAATGCAGCAACCAATACAGAAAGTTACAATATAGCCCGCAAAAGAGCTGCCACCTATGCAGTGAGAGGGCAGGAAGGATACCGAAAATGTGGCCGCACCTGAAGGACGACGAGATTACGACAAAAGTTCATCATATTTGAGACCTACCCACTGAGACTGTGGATGACGCCAGTGGTGAGAGTGAGCCATATTAAGCTCGCTTGCCCAGTATTACTCGCAGCTGCATCAGCTAACGCTTGAGATGCAGCACAGCAGGGCTCCCCAGATGAGGTACTTCGAGTGTCTGAACCACCTCTCTGGGAAGCCCAGCGAACACATACACGCGAAACAGCAATGGACCACCTGTCGGTGACATCATCACCTCCCGATTGGACTCACATGAATCTAGTTGGCTCTTCCTATGGGCATGCCCTGGATACCGCAGCAAGATTCACCTCCTGCACAGGAGCAGCCGCTGTTCGGTCTTCCTCGAACGCAACGTTCTTTCAGACCGCTGGAAGCAATACGTTAGTAAAGAGAAGATGTAAAGTATGATGGGTATGATCTGGTCTCATCAGATCCTCCCACTCGAATGATCTTCTGCCTTTAGACAGGACCACGAGATGAGCGGCCGCTCCTCCACACAGAGGGCATTACCCTCAGGGCAAGCAGCACTTGCAGGTGGTAACACCCGGCTCCGTGCCGCATATACCCATATCATACCAACAACCGAAGTTGAATAGGAAAGCTCCCGTGGCCCAGCAAGCGAGACAGTTTGCACACTCGTTGGAAAGATCCTCCACGCCGTAACCAACTGAGCCTCGTGTGGTGTATATGTCTGGCACGAGACCCTCTGAATGGAACTGTGTATCGCCTGGGGAAGCATCATTCGGCTCGTCTTTCTGGGCTTGCACTTTGCCGGAGTTGAGTTTCTTTGTACCATCTTGGGATTCGCCGCTCAGTACGGTACAATCAACACCGTTGTTGAGAATCAGGGCAACGATAGCAAAGAGGGGTCTCATGTGAATTGTGTATAAACTTGAGGTTGATAGCCACCAATTGTTGCTGAAGCTAAAGCTTTTCCCTCAAGCTAGGATTCTCCAGAGCTGTGGATCGACGGCGTCACCAGAAGGGATCCTAGCCACAGAAAGGCGTGACCTGCCGAAACTCTAAGTGACTCGCACAAGACGCTACCACAGCTATCCGCACACAGACGAATGAATAGAGCCCTCCAAGGTTTGGTGTATCCAGGCAGCCAACCCGCCCCTGGTCAGCTCTTGCGCTAAAACGCGTCGTACGCTACGCGCTACAGGGGATGGCACGGATGAAGTATATGCGTGCAACACCGCGCCATACCCATATGCCATCAACGCTGTCGCCGTCATGGATAGGGAGAATGTGTGTGTGGATACGCGAAATAGTTTGTGTGAGGGGGCCCACGAAGTCTTCCTTTTGTCGATGGGTTATTACCGGCAGACATTAAAACAGTGGTAAGCAGCTGAGCGATAAAAGTTTTAGTTTTTGGTCAAAAAACTAGCTCCGTGCCCAGGAAATGTGAGATCTTACGTTAGCGAAACCCAGGCACGACTGAGGTTGGTGCGAATTGATGAGAGAATGAGACCCTCATTCAGCGCCTGATTATCGAATCGCCATCACGTCCTTGATCATGATTCAAATAACTACCCTGCGCGTCAGGACAGCTACAGTCGTTAGCTGAGGGATAGCGGATATGAGCTATTTGCCGTAGGTGGCAGAGAAGAGGCCCTTCCAAGGCATGTGCTTCGCCTGATGTCACGCTGTGTCTCTGCCCGTAAAACTATATTGCACCCGGAGGTTGATAAAGCGACGACTGATGAACTCAACAGAGCTGTGCTCAGGGCCGTTCATGGTACGCCGTTGCGGCAAACATCACTCGAGAACAGTATTAAACTAGCTATGCCACACCAGCACGGCTATCACCCACACGATACCGAAAATTACGGCAAGTACACCGCACCTGAGGCGATTGCTGTCGATACACCACAGTGAATTCACACTCTCACCAAAATGCTAGATCACTGGGAAGCTCCGGCCGCTGGAATCTCTGCACCAATGATTTAGAAGCTGCTGATATGACGACGCAGAAAGCACCTGCTCAAGCAGCCTACAGCACCTTTCCGGCAAAGAGATCAGTCACTCACCCATCCCAATACAGCAACCAATACAGAAAGTTACAATATAGCCGCAAAAGAGCTGCCACCTATGCAGTGAGAGGGCAGGAAGGATACCGAAAATGTGGCCGCACCTGGAGGACGGCCAGGTTACGACAAAAGTCATAGTATTTGAGACCTACCCGCTAAGACCATGGATGACGCCAGTGGTGAGAGTGAGCCATATTAAGCTCGCTTGCCCAGTGTTACTCGCAGCTGCATCAGCTAACGCTTGAGATGCAGCACAGCAGGGCTCCCGCAGACGAGGTACTTCGAGTGTCTGAACCATCTCCTGGGGAGGCCAGTAGGTCAATTCGAGGCTTACCACATTCCGTACCGTCCTCTATACACAAAGACTCCGTCTCTTGAGGCTCTTTCGGCAATTGCATGGAACCAAGGACTGTGTCCGGGTGCTCACAGGTGTGAGAACACTCAATTGAATGGTGGTGGTGATGATGAAGCTTGCTGAAGGATTTGGCCTCGTAGATGGCAACACTGAAACACGAAAATCTCCATCGATGGACAGAGAGGGGCACAACTCCACACTAGCGTTAATAACCCCCCTCCGGAACAAGAGTCCCGAGTCGGCTCTACCCGCCAATGATAATGATCGTGATGCCAACTGCAAGGTCCATGTATTTATCAAGGAACTCGATCTGAGTAGAAGTGATGCACCTCTAGCTGAACAACATAGCCACAGCGTCGTACCTTAGTGAAGTCCTTTATCGCAAATACAACTACGGCAAGCACCTGATGATGGAATCCGAGAGCTACGGAGTACTCGATGAGCGGACAACTCACCCCGACCCCTATACCATGACCAGCTCCCCAGGCTATCCCTATTTCGAACGACTTCAGCTTCGGCAGACTGACCGATAGAGGGATGAGTGCTGAAAGAAGACATCCTGACCGCAGTATCGGAGCAGCAGCGATGGTAGTGTCGCGGGTTACGAATCGTTCTGCAGGGATGGAAGATCTGAGGACTAGTGATAGTATCACCTGCTAGGTGGTCGGGGCCCGAAAGAGCGTGCAAGAGACCAATGACGGTGCCGATGGCGCAGACGGCAGGGACGGAGAGTTGGGCTCAGATCGAGGGAGGTGAACCAACCAGTCAGACCCTGACAGAAAGAGGGAGTATCAGATACATCCATCGGTCGAAGCGATGTGCTCAAGAAGCCTCCACGGTAAATCGTTCTCGAACTTAGGAGTGGTCCCCAAAGGACCCTACGTGATGCTCGCCTGTCCCATGCTGCATCGTGGCGTTCGCGTGATGACTCATGGGGAACCGAGGGATTCAAACAAGATGTAAGAGCTGAAGGATGAGACTCTTTTAGAAGGCTATGAAGCAGTTACCGCGTGCTATAGGATGAGCTTAACATGGTAGGTACTGGGTACTGCAAGAGTTGGGATGGCGACGGGACTCCCTCGCTCGCCCTCAAATCTTGCGCTGTTCAGCTCGCGCACTGAGTGAAGTTCACTGGGGAGACGGGGCGGACGGGATGAGAGCTTGAGAATGCGGGGGAGATGAAGGTACTCGATACGACTTGTTGGCCTTCTGGTCTCTCTTGATGCGAGGCCGCCAACTGGTTTTACGCGGAGGCCGCCAACTCTCATGTTGCTCACGAGTTATGTTAGACCCTAGGAGTTTGGCGATTAGAGATCTCGTCAAGTGCCTACGGTGCGGCGAAAGGCGCCCTCCTGCTCCCCGGTGAAGCTTCCTATAAGGATTTATCGGAAGCCGACTTACTGGCCTAATTCGGTCACAATGTGGCTCGCTCTACCCAAGGAAAGATTTGGTTGACTTTGAGGATGTTGATGAAAGCTGCTTTCTTTTCGCATCAGAGATAATGTCAACGCAACAGCACTTCGGTACGCGGTACACGACGAACTCTCATGTGCCACTTCCATAACGACCTCATCAGGACTCAGCACCCTCACAGAACGCTAGTTTCCCTTCGATGATTCGAAGCAGCTCGGTGAGTGACTCTCGACGTGAGGGGCTCCGTTCCGATGACAGCACACCCTCAGCGATCAGTTTGGCCCTGACAGATAGATCTGGTAGATAGATCGTGATGGAATGAGACGACGGGAGTCGAGGACTCCGGTGAAGTCGTGAATCGCACAGCAGTCATGCCGCTTGCATCACTTGGACAGCACTGCACTTGCGTCTTCCATGTGCTCGAGGGCAATGAGCACGGAGGCGAGGGCGTTGAGGGTGCGACACACCGGTGCACTGTACTGGCCATGAACTTGCCTTTCCACTTCCTGATAGGAATACAGTAGGCATTCTGTGTACACGAAGCCGCTCTCACGAGGATATCCGCTAAGTACTGCCGAGCCTTCGAATACTCGCCAGACTTCACCGCCCGCAGCGCCAGATCTCGCGTGACATCCACAACTCGTCTATCGGAAGCCTTGTAGTTCCTTAGTAGCGAGGGTGTGAGCTTTCACGAGCATCTGGAGCAACGACACCTCCGAGATAACGAGCTCATAATAGAAGCACCTGAGTAGCGAGGTCGTTGGTCGCCGTGTCGTCTGACGATGCCGTCCAGTGCGACAGTCGAAGCACGCTGTCGATAAAGAACCACGGCTCAACCTCGGATGCCGATGCCTGAAGAATGAGAGTGCATCGCCGCGCTGTTTTCCTCGTCGCCCACTTCCATAACGGTTTCCTCGACGCTCTGTAAAGTCTCGACCATAATCTTCACCGCTTCCTGTTCTCTCCCTTCAAGGAGGCACCTCGAGACTCACAACTCACGGTGGTCTCACCTGCAAGCATCTCTGCTTGAGCGATGCCAACAGAACTCTCCAGCACGGCCCTTGAGTGCTCACCTGACGGCAGCGCTGGCAGCAGGGCAAAAGCTACGAGCAGACCTAGCCTGTTCGCACGGATCGCCTTCGCTTGCTCATAGTGTTCCTTAGCTAACTCGAGACTCTCCTCGCTGATTCCTGAGTTCCCAGTCCCATCGCTTTCCGGAGAAACAGCGACGGCTACTGACCGGCGTCCTTGTTGTTCCGCATCCGACTAACGTAGATCTTTGCCATGAGTTCGTGAAGTCGAGCGCATCGGAGGTCTTTCTCACCATACCCTCGCCGGGTCTGGTTGAGGGCGGCGTCCAGCAAGGACAACACCTACAGAGTGTCGGTGTCTCCACTGGAGATGAGCCCTTCTCCACCTCCTGCTGCATGATATTCAGCCCGTCAGACCAGCACTCTTCCTCGTCGTCTAGCTGCTCTCGCTGCCGAGCGATCAAGGCCTGGTAGCATCTAACGGATGACCAGCCTCCCCAGTATCGAGTGTGGGCTTCTAACGCGTATCCTTGGCAACCAGCGACGTCTGCCTGTATCCTCTCATTGAGGGCCTCTACAACTGCGATGTCTCCCTCACTCTCCTGCGGCCAGCGGAAACGCCTCTCATAGCGAGAACCCGAGCTCAGCTCACTATGAAGGCTGGGATATCGACCTCAGCTATTCTCATTGCGGACTTCAGGTGCCCGGATGACTGCTCGAGATAGAATCCACAAGCATAGGCCTGGGAAACGGTGATGCTTCAGACAACCGCTACCTCAGCGTGCACCTCGGCCAATGCCACCCTTGCTGAGGCAAGGTTTGCCAGCACCGCTACCGTCGATAGGCTGGACACGGAGCTAGGCTCTCCCCGTGATGACAGCGCGTTTCTCAAGCTCATATGCTGCGCTAGCAACACCTAGAGGGTTCAAGTTGCCTTCGTCAGCTTTGATGCATGACGCACCTTTTGCAACGCTACTTGTTGCATCCGACACTCGATTATTTCATCATGAAATCTCGCGTTGGAAGCATCGTAGGCGGTCTCAACAGCACTAAAATCAACGAGATGGTTTGTGGCGGGTTCCGCCACAGCAGCATTCGACCGACTTGCCCTCAATAGCTGCATTCAGCTCTTTGATTCTGCAGTTGAGCTTAGAAAGAGCCTCGAGCGGTGCATAGACCGCATATTCATTGTCATCACGACCATCTATGGTGTTGTGAGGCTGAGGACGATAAGTACTCATCCTCAGAAAGTGTGAGGCGAGCTTGCTCACGTTCATTTCGGCCTTCGATGGAATCGTGGACATCGGTTCTGAGCCCAGAGCCGAGAGAAAATGTTATCGCCCTAGAACTGAGGATGGACTGCAACCGAGGACGGCTTTTATCACACGTAACCGTGTCAGTCGCGCCCACTAGTAACTAGCTAACCCAAGTCTACAAAAGTAGGCAAGGAGATGGTATGCATTGGCTAAGCTTTCACACCACGAGGCTGGGTCCAGACTAGCAGCACTACAGAATCAGCCGAGTGGTCACCACGATTCGTTGTTGGACACCTTCGCAGAAGAGTGATGAGTAATTCGCAAGGCTTCGACTTAATCAGGCAGGATCAAAGTACCCTAATAGAGTGGGAGGGGTCGCCACGATGAGTGTCGATCTCGCAACTGGTGCTGAGAAGGAAATCAATACGTTATCAACGGGTGACACTCAGCGGCTCCCAGCGATCTCACGGCCGCCTACCACTGATTGAGACTCCACTGGACCCATTCTAATAGCCGAGCAATCAAACCACGGTCCCTTGCCGCAGTCGAAGGCGCAAGGGGACCCTCGCCCGTGTCGGCGTGGGCTGATGGAGAGCTTGAGGGTGCCCGGTACTCAGACCTGCACCGCAATATAGCCCAATGACGCACGACCCTACCTGGTGGCTTGCGGCGGCTTCCTCAAGCTACATAAGTCCAGCTTCGGCACTTCGGGTCGAACGTGTGGCGATGGGAAACTGGATAGTGCAGAACCCACGATGCTCGCAGCCGAGTTAGTGAGGGCGTATGTGTCTGTAAAAGGGGAAGAGTTTTGAGTATGATAGTTGGATGAATAGCTCGCCTCTGAATCAGAGGCTGTGAGTACCCGTCGAGCGAGCGGACCCCCGATTGCGTGCGGGAGAACCCAGCCGGGAGAAGGGGATGATGACGCCGAGGAGGATGAAGAGAACTCGTCGTTCATGATTTTCTTACAATGTACTAGAGAAGTCATTACCGCCGGCCACCGTGACACTTTCAGGCTATAAGTCAGGATCCATCTTTGACTTGTCCTTTCTACGTTAAAAGCAATCCTGAGTCTTATGACTTTTTCACTGAATACTTTTCTCGGAATTCCCACTACTTGCCCCTGAAATTTCTCAAGTATGGGTGGGAGATTTTCGCCGATTCTGCGACTCAGAATCGATTCCGGAATCCCTTTTGACATGTAAAAATCAGAATTGTTGTGTTGAAGAGACACTTTTCTGGTGCGGCAAAAGTACAGCCTTCACCAGCCCCCTGGAACCCAAGCAAACCCTTCCCTGAGTAGAGCAAGCCACATTGTGACTCAGTAAGAGCAGTCACCACCATGCAAGAGCATTCAAGTCGGCTTCTGATAAATCTCCGCAGGCTGCTGCGATAGCACGGGCGGAGCTTCCACAAGATGAGATCTGCTCGCTGCACTCTCGTGGTGTGTCGGAGTCCTGAATCGCGGGAACGCTGGAGAGTTGCGGTTGCAAGCCAGAACGGATAGAACCTCTATCGGCTCGGCCAATCGCAGAGACCTCATCGGTGTTGCTTGTTCGGACACACCTTCCCATGGTCTCCAGGCACACGGCACCTGTAACCAGAAGGCCCTTCATCCGTCGCTTGAGCTGAATTCTTGGTCGTATCCCACTTACTTTGCGTTTCCTTGCGGGTGGAGGCTCATGACGCTTTCCTTCAAGAGGAGACAATCCGACAGACGTATTTGGCAGCTCGGAAGAGAGGACCTGTGAGGCACAAAGCATCACATCCCGAGTGGGGCCCAACTAGAGCAGTCGTCCAGGATGACTCGTGCTCACTGGAAATAAATCTTTCAGGATATGCAGCACTGTATCCTCTCCTTTCCTTTCAAGCACCCGAAGGTCCCTGACGGAAGCTCGATTGGGGATCTGGTCGCCGGAAGCCGGCCTGGTCGTTACCGGAGAAATTGTGTGACGTCAGCCTTCAGTCTCTTCAATATCTCCGCTTCAACCTAAACCTCATTCCACGCGGGCCCAGGCTCCAGCTTGGCCTACATGAGCGAACATTTCTTCATTGCCTCTGCTGAGGGCCAGGACGATCAGGTGTGGGGTGCTGCAGCTCGCTAAAGCCCCAGGCCTGAGTCGTCAGGAAGGCCCTGACTTCAGCTATTGGAAAATCGGACGTTGGGTACCCAGCTATGTCGAGTGCCGCTTGTCTAACGTCTCCATCAGCATCGCGAAGAGCCTCGGCGGCAGTTGCCTTATCGATCCTTCCTAGACAGCGGAGTGCCGCTAGCCTGGGTGGAATACAAAGGACCTTGCACGACCGGGGGCAAGTGATGGTACCTCACTTGCGCGTCGGGGTCGTAGAGAGCGCTCTTCCTGCAGAGCCCCTCGACGTCTCTCGATAGAACATCACAGCTTTGCCATGCCTGTCGTCTCTGAAGATTGGAAAGCATCTGCGTCCCCATAGTCGACCGCGCCCTACCCAGTGCGCATTGGGACAAGTGCGCACTATCGCTTCTAGTGTCTCTGGACTGAGTATGTTGCGGGGTCCCTCCAGGCGGGTGATCAGGTTGAACTCCGCGTCCGACTGAGGATCTTCGATAAGGCTTCGTATAATGACATTGGCGGTTTCCAGTTCCACGGAGGCTGATGATGATCCGGCTGGCCTGAAAGGGCGGAGATCAGGCCATCCAGTGGTGGTCAGGCCGGCAAGGGGCACGCCCGACGCCACCCTCAACCTCGATGGTTTTACCAGATCATCGAGGAGTTTCGCTCTGACACTCTGATCCGTGGCCAACCACTGACGGAGGAACGATAGAAGTGACGCCGCTTCGTCAGGGCGAATCTCGCCTATCGGCTCTCATGATTCCATTGAGCCGCGAACGAGCCTGGGCGAGGCTTCGACAGAGATATCGATGGGTGCGAGTACCCAGTCATCGACGAAAAACTCGCCAAACAACTCGGCACTTGTTAGCATCCTCTGCGATACTGAGGTCACCATCTCCACGACGACTGCCAGGGCCTCAGCCCAGCCTTCATCAGATGACAGGCCGTCGTCGGGTGAAGGGGTACACTCGGGCGTTTTCGAACTCCGCAGTAACTCGTGGAGGTCTTCGAGGGTACTATCGGGACTATAACAAAGGAATGTTAACGGTTTGCATACTAGCATAGCCATTCGAGGAGCTCATACATTTCCCATAATTGCCTTGGGTCCTCTTGTAGCACTTCCAGGGCCTACGGGAGATCAGGGCTGCTGAACACAACAGCATCACTAACAGCTCACAGCCGTTATCCCCCAGCAGGCTCTTCTGTACTGGTCTTCTTGGAGCAAGACTGCCAATTCTAACTTAGCCGATGCGCTGCCCATCGCAGTGTGGATCAACCTCAACCTGAACGACCTCCGACTGGTAGTCGATTTCAGCGCAATCTTCCCGGGTACCTCAGGGGGCAGTGGGACAGGAAGTAGAGATGTGCCGAGAAGTCCAATATAGGAGAATCGGAGTCGGGAGTGCAGCCAGCGAGTGCACGAACGAGGGCCTGCGTGAGCGTATGGCCTCAGAAGGAAGTCTAGACCCACTTCGGCTTCCAAGGGCCACTGTTCGGGCTTGGCGATGATGTCTGCCAAAAGCTGTGACGTACAAACCGGAGAGAAGAGGTTTACCGGTCCGGTAACTATCGTTTGGATAGGATAGAGTCAGGGTCCAGAACACCGTCTCACGCGTCGTTTTGATCGTGGAGCAGGCGGAGGGCCTCTTGCTTCAATAGTCGCAGAGCTTTCAATCGATCTCCCGGAGGTGAGTCAGGCTCTGGCGCAGAAGAAGAAGATTGGGATGACGATGATGATAACGAGGAGCCAGCCATCGTGCAGTGTCAAAGGTGCTGCTGCTCATAGAATTAGAACCTGGAGGGCGCCGTAGGAAGGGAGGACTCGAAACTCAGTGCAAGCTGCGTAACAAGTGCCCTCGTTGATCCTTGACGTCATTGATGGTTGGACATTGAGAACGCCACTTTCCATACCTCACACTCCCCATGGGGAGCAGGGATGCATGGTGATGGTTCTTGGCATCCTGAAATTCTTATGATGATTAAGCGTATACTATAAGGACCACAATATCGACCGAAGAAGGAAGACCATGAGGAGCTCGTTCCTCGTCTAAACTCATGTGTTTTGACACTGTTCTCATCATCGGACTTTATCATCGGACGACCTCGCCCTCCGTACTATCTTCAGGACCGATTTGAAGCCCTCTGATCTGCTGTTGGGGTGATTCAGTGCACAAAACAAAACCAATGGTCTCGTGCAGAAACATACGGAATTAGGGAGCTCATGATCAGCCTCCCGAATTGGTTCTCTGTTGATACTCTCTCACGGCCTTCTCTCGCTCCTTGTCGCGATTTGATATGCCTGAACAGCAACAGACAACGTAGTCAGCTGTCCGGAGAGCGGAGGAGCAGGATGTGGAAAGACGGCAAGATTGCCGGGAGGGGCTACCTCCGGAAAGGAGACGTGTCTCCTTTGTTTCTCCTCCTTGACGATCGCATCAGCTCGGATCGCCTCCTGTACATCCCGCACAGGTTCGAAGTCGGCAGGTGGCACTATGTACTTCACATCGCGAGTTGAGATGACCATCCTTCGATAGCCAGGCGTATCATCTCGACAGATTAGTACACTGATAGGAAAATACGATGGTCTCGAGAGGGCGAGTTGCAAGCACTCAACCGGAAACCGGAAACGGAAGCCATTAGACCTAGCACTATGCCGTCGAGGGTTGAATGTGAGATCCAGCCCCTGCTGAATTTCCCCGCTGCAAGGGCTGCTCTTACTCTCGGCCGCCATTGAGGAGGGTCTTCACTGTGCATCTTCCAAGATACCCACCAGCCTCATCAGTCATATAGATTAGTGTGCCCGGCACCCCTTTGAGTGCTAGCAGCAGGGAATCTTGTAACGACGGTAACGAGTCCTGTGCCTCCGTCGAATGAGTATACCCAGGCAGGGAGGGATCGGGTCGAAGGTGACTGAAGCGGACACCGAGCGTCAACGGAACTTAACAGCGGAGGGACCGTACCCCTCGAGAAGCCTTGCAGTAATGCCTTTCTTAGCTGGACCAACGACTTCGTACTCGCCCGGACTGACTTCAGTCAATGGGAGCACCATTATAAGAACAACAACACTGGCCCAGTTGGAACGGCACGCCTCCCCCTAGCAGCCCCAACTAGCAAACTAAACTCAATCAACCCGATGTTAATGTTAGTAAAAAAGGTAGTGTACTCTGCCTCGCGGCAGGTCAGCAAGGGTGGCCAGAATGTTCACGATGATGATGGTGGCATTATGCATGGATCGTAATTATATCTCCACAGTGAACTTGACGAGGTCCAACTCTTGCGTAGTAGCAGCTGCCATGACCAGCTCCTTCACGTACACACTGGGGAGCTTCAGCTTCCGCACAAGCCGCAAGTCCCCTCTAGTCTCGCGGTCCTCCACTATAACGAGAAGCGAGTCCTTGCCTGAGCACATCAAGCAAGCTGACACTATCCACTGACAGCGCATATCGGCCTACGTTCCTCCGGGATGCGGGCGGGGAGGCTGGTGAGGTACGTACCACCAGCGGCGGCCACTATTTCCTTGAAGTCCTTCGTTGCCGTGGCTTTGGTGGCACAGTGGACCTATCGGCCTATCAGTGCGCCCAACGCGGACCGAGGTAGTCGGCGTTTACTTGGTAATCCTTCAACACCGGCCCGCGGTCTCTGGCCAACTTGACCGACTGGCTCAGAGTGAACCCCCAATTTCGCTCCCCGGCCGCGTCTTTAAGCCAGTCGGTCTCATCATATGGCTGCGTGATCTGCCCTCGCTCGAAGCATCGTAGGATGTACTTGCTGCTCACTACGGGTATACCGCGACAGATAGCGGACATGAGTTTCGCTGTACGCTTGAGACGATCGGCTACAAACATCGCAACGTCACCTGCAAAGGGCCTGCTGAGGGGAGGCAGAGTGGGAGCCTCGGACGACCCACTCGAGACCGAAGCAGCTATCCTCCCGCCACAGGCTGCTATTCTCCTCTCATCCGCCGCGGAGGGCCGGCACTCGGTGCTGAAGCAAATGGCCACCTGAAGGTCGAGAGGGCCATCAATCGTCGACGGCCCAACGCCCTCACTCTGTCTTCCTCCTTCATCACCTCGCCTACCGGATTGGCAGCACTCTGCCGCCTCCTCCGTTTACTAACTGGGCTCCGGGGAGGCTCAATACTGCTGCTACTGGCGCCACTATCATCCTCGACCTTCACTCTTCGTGATCGCTTGCTGGCTGATGACTGGGGACTCCTCCTCCCTCGAGCCTTCGCTTTAGGTCTCCCTTTGGCCTTGGCCTTGGCTTTTGCCTTACTCTTCGCTTTGGGCTTTGGCTGAGGCCTTGACTTGCTTCGTACTGAGGCCCTAGAGGGCATCTCGTCTTCTTCATCATCGTCGCTATCAGTGCTTATTGTCATTCCGGTGCGAAGGCCCTCTTCTTCCTCCGATATCGTATTGAGGGGGAAGTCGTTCGGGTTGACAGCCTCATCGACCATCGAACATACAAGTTCAACCTCATCCGGCGGCTGGACCCTGCGGGTCTTCGCCATCACCGAGGCCACGCCCGCGGAGGCCTTGGGAGTGAGGGAGCTGATCTCCTCCTCCGCATCCTCAATGCAGCTGTCTTGGATGGGAGTTGGCGGCGCCGACTCGGACTCATGGCCGTACAATCGCTGAGGAGGTTAGGCTTGGCACTGCCCGCGGCGGCACGCTCCTAGTACTACCGTGGGAGCAGCTTTAAGCGTTCCTCTCTCGCCATACGGCCTGGTGTCCGAGTCCTGGTCACTGTCCTGGTAAGCCTAGAGGGGATAGGAAATGAGGCCTATCGCAGACTAGGGGAACTCACTGTGTCTTTATAGGCGGTGCCAGGACAGTACGGCACCGTAGCGATACTCGCCTGAGGGTGGGTAGAAATGAGGTTGGCCTGCTCTCACGCAGTGTTCGACCCGAGGGTTCGCTGCCGGTGTCGATGGGCGTATGGCAGGTATGCTGCCCTCTCCGAAGCTAGCTAGGGAGGCTAGAGAGTCCCTCCCGCCAAAGACGTCCTCGGGGTTCACCTGCAATCCAGAGGACACTGAAGGGGGTCGTCGCTGTGGAGATCCATGACTACCTCGCCGCTTGTGAGGAGTAGAGGGACAACAGGCGACAGCGATTGGCCCCTGCTCTGCCAAGGAGAACTTCATCGTCTCGTCCAGACCCGGCGGCAGGGAATCCTCCTCTTCCTGGGCCATGGCATTGGCCCGATGCCTCTCGTTCTCATTAGGCGAGAGTGTGCGATCGGAGAAGCTTCCCTGAGACATTGGCAAAGGCAGGTCTCAGGGTGGGGAGAAGACATGACCAACCTCAGAATACGTGTCGAAGTCGTGCCTCTTTTTCTTGGCCGGACAGTAGGCCTGGGTCCCTCCACCAAAGTTAAAGCTGCCATCAGAGGACCTCCTACGATTCCCATGCAGCGAGGTCAGGGTGATCTGCCAGCAACAAGCTCACTTCAATTCCGCTCAACTGCCATCCTACCTCCCAGTCGCCTCCTTGACCATCACTCAGCACCAGCCGGTCGCCCTGTCTGAGCTGGTACAGCAGCCTCTCCTTCCTGTCACTGTGGGAGGCCAGCCTGATCCTGGTTCCTATGGTCTGTGGGGTCGATAGAGTCAGACGTGACCAGAAAGGTCCGGCCAGAGCCCTTATCGGTACACGACACCCAGGCCAATGATGGCTCTAGATGCAGCGTACAGTGCCTTCCAGCGAGGCCTTTCAACACGATGTTGCACTTGTGAGGGTCGGACCCGAGTATGAGGGGTTCGTCCAGGGAGAGATCTCTATCAAAAGCTGTGGCTGATTGAGAGGCGGCAGAATTCTCACGGAGATGTCGCGTTACCCGTATTGACATGTACGCACTAATATAACTAGAAGGGTGGGACTACTACGCTCTAGGGGGCTAGCTCGGAGTACGCCCTTTAATGCACAGCAAGGCCTAGCACCATCATGACGGTGGCGCACTTTCATAAACTACGACGATCACGCTGCCTCGGTAGGCGCTGCTGCGAGGCCCATCGCGTCCCTCGGCGATCTCATCCGGACCGGCCAAGGCTCGTGAATTAACAAACTTGCACAACCCCACAGCCTCACGAGGCCTGCCGACGTGGATTAGGGAAATGACGTGCAATGGTGATAGTAAGAGGGCTCTCCTTATGCTGCTATTCAGGATTTGCGCTTCTTTTCTTTTTTATGGGAATGATGGTGATGATGATGGCGATGCTTATGCTTGTGCTTCTTCTCCTTCTCATCATCGCTCGCCTAAAAACGCAACGGCCATGTAGCGATCGACCCTGAGTGGCGGAGCGAAGCTCGCTTCCTCCCTACCGCGTCCTCATCTTCTTCATCAGCGTCATCCTCATCACTACTGCTGTCAGCTCCACCAGCATCCTCGTAATCCTCATCATCGCTCTCATCCTCGGACGGTAGGTCATCACCCAGATCGGGCGAACCATCTAACAGAGTCACAGCTATCCCCGAGACTGCCGCTGTCGGCCGACTCACCAGGAGAAGACCCGTCATCGCGAGACCGCTTGCCCAGGCCCAGTCCGGAGCCCTCCAGGTTGCGTATCCTTATACCAGCCTTCTGTATGAACTCGATGAGCCCATTGTACTCGGACCTAATCAGTAACAGACTCGCCACCACCGCTCTACCGTAGGCTTCTACTACCTGTCCATCTGCTGGAAGTCATGGGGCTGCCCCTCACCCTTGCGGTAGATCTTGAGGTCGAAATAACGAGTCTGCGTGAAACCAGAGTCGGCACGCGAGAACTCTGAAGTGGACGACGATATCGCCCCTCAATCATACTCCTTCAACGAACGCCTACCAACGGCCAGGACGTCATCGTATCTTATCCACATGACTGGCTTGTTAACGAATAGGAAGCTCTTCTTGAGTGGATACAAGAAGCCATCATTGGCCTTATGAGAGCATCTCACCTACGGCAACGATCACCTCGAACTCCTCCTCCCCCGGCCAGCCTACGCAGTTGTATCCGTTAGAGGCCTTGAAGTCCTGGCAAGGTGTCACCACGTTCTTGCCAGTCATGTGCTTAAACAGCTGTCCCATAACAGCATACAACTTCTCCCCTAACACGGACCCTCGAAGGCCGGACCAACAGACTAATGCGGCGCCTCACTACCATTAACGACCTTCTGAAGCTTGCATTTCTCCAATTCCTCATCGTCCAGGTTGATGGCGAAATCATCCACCTCCCTCTCTCTTTATCGTACTGCATGACCAGGAAGCTGTAGGCTGTGTTACCTTGGCGCACCTGTGAGCAATCACTCGTACAGCGGCCCACAGTGTCTCCTCTCACTACCGGCTGGTCGAGTCCCGAGAACGAAGGAGACGTGGACGCTATCAGGCTTGGGTAGCATGAACATTCTAGACACGTTCATGTACTTGATGGTGTAGTCAAATGACTTTCCCTCTCAGCTTGAACGACGAGCGGAACATATCCAGATCGTAGTGTCCTCGAGGCAGCACAATAGGGATATTGAGGAACTGGCAGATGGTAGTGCCGCCGCCTGGACGAATAGAGAATAGTGGAGAAGAAAGCTAGGACTTTCACGAAGACATTACCACTAGCAGCTCCCGATTTCTGAATGAGCTCATCTTTGAGCTTGGATGCGTACTCCTCGTTGGGAATGAAGAATCTGGCAAGAGTCGACAATATTCCTCCAGCCGACGGTCCCGAACATCCACCTCATCTCCACTAGGCTCTCATCATCGGGATCTCGAGTGTCGTCCACGTGGAACTCCAGGGCCACCTCGTTCTTCCCAGTAGGGACAACCTTAGTATCGACTATCGTGAGGTCGCGGACGAGAGAAGGCCTTCCTACCTGTGCGATGTCGGTAGCCTGTATCTCAAAGGCCATCTGATCAGCATTCTTCAACTCTAGTTCCGGACCAGACCAGCTGCTCTCCCCCCAGCACCAGCCACGGGTGGAGACCTAATAACGAGCAGATAGCGGCCTGCCAGCCTTGCCCTATCCGTCCCCACCTTTTCCTTATTGAGGTCCAGCTCGTAGTGCTTCTTGAAGAATGCCTTCACCGTCTCATAGTTGGAGTCTTGGAAACCATCATACTTGTAGATATCCCCATTCTTCATTACGATCTGACCAAAGGCCTCCATCAACCCTCCTCGAGTCCCCTCCTATCACACTCCACCTTCAGCATGCACTCCTTACTGACCTTATACCACGACACCGAGGCAATATCCTGACAGCAACATGATACAACACAGAAGGCCTCTACTACTCCCCCTACAGTCCAGTTGAACAATTGTCGGGTAATAGGTAGTAAGTCACTCCTAGTAACCATCCACTACCGGAATCCACCCCTGTCCCCCTACTACCTCTTTATTCAACTGAGTGGTCTGACCCGTGTGCCGATTCCGCCATCCAAGCATCTCATGGTTGGCTTTGAACAGGCCTGTAGCGGACCGACCAGCCGTCCTCACAGTACCTACCATCGACTCCTGCTGCTGCCCTCGATTTCCCTTCGAGCGCACTACCATATGACAGTGTATCAGGGACAGAGTCAGCCATGGAATGGAGCCCCTTCAAAACACTAACCAAAGTTACCCCTTTGCGGAACTCATAACCCAACAGGCAAGCTTCCTCGAAACCCAAGATTCAAATCATCGTCTCCTTCCAGTCACACACCGCCCTGCTTGTACTCTGCCTTCAAGTAGTACCTAAGGGGGCAGGTGAGGGTGGCCTACTCAAATCGGTTGGCTCCTACTTCGGTTGGTTGTCCCCAGCTCTTCTCTGATAATCGCAGAGATCCGCCAGGTTTCGTCGAAGCTGTGTAAGATTGACAGTAAGGCCCTCCTCCCTTAACCGTTTGGCCATCTGCTGCAGAGTCCACCCGCCGTCCTCTGCCACTAGCAACTGAAAAGTGGCGCGTGCCCAAGCCAGGTGTGATGATAGAGGCTTATTACTCGCATGAGGACGTCTGGCAAGGGAAGTGCACTAGCACCAAGCCCCAGCGTTCGTCTCGTTCCGGGGGCCTCTCCAACCCGAACCCGCTTGGCACTGGGCCTGCATGTCACCACCAGCCGTTGCCCTTCTCTCATTATCGTTCCTGCTACTACCCTTCGTTGAATGAGTATCCGTCATCACTATTATTATCGTCCACTTCCCCTTGGATGGCCGCGTACTGGAACATTTTTACTTGTTGCGAGGCCAACAGCTCACTGAAGGGAAACTCCCTGCCTCCACTGTTCTGACGCGAGGTGGCCAAGCTGCCTACTCAGCCGATCTCGTATCCACTTCCGTCCTGTGTTTCAGGTCCACGTTATTGGAGGCAGCCAGCCGCTCCTAAAGCCGACCATCTCTATCTCACTGGGAAAGCTCCTCCCCAGGCAGGCCGGACCCTTGGCTACCTTGAGGAGTGCCTTGTATTTGGCGTCCATTCGCATTGGGCATCATATGCCTATTGCCGATCACTTTACGGACGGTCACATCCGACCCGCCCTTGATGTCCGCCTCATCAGCATCAAGATCCTCGAATTCACCTCTCTCGTTATCATCACCGAAACCGAAAAGATACAGCCCGTCGGGCGTCGACCCGGTGGCACGCTGAGACAACAAGCCACAGCAGTGATAGCCGATAATGCCGTTCTTTCTCGACAACTGTGCCCGTCAGGATCGGTCACTTCATACTCAAGACTCTACCACAACCATTATTACAATCTCGAAGTCGGACGGCTTCCCTTGCAAAGCACATCCAGTAGCAGCAAACCGGCACTTCTCCTTCCCAGTGCCGTTGATAGGATCGCTCCTGCCTATCTCCGTTCCCGGTGCGCTGGACCGCACCCGCTGCGCCAACCACGGGGGCAGTTTAACGAGGTAGGTCTGGGCATTCAGGTCAACTTCCAAACCCCGTTCTATCCGATCAAGAACCTCAGTAGACCTGAATAGCGACCGGCTCTTCCACAAGACACTCGCAGCCTCGGGAGAAGAGGTATAGCGGTTTCCGGGGCTCACCCTTGAGGCTCGACGGGTCCTCCCTCTTCGTCAACCTGAGATTCCATTCTGGATTAATCGATCAAAGTGGCGCGCGCTACACGCGATTGCAGATGGAAACTGCGCGAAAGACGGAATTTCGTGGCGCGTGAGAACTTTATGCTACTCGCACGACCGCAACCTAGACCCTTAACTATCAGGTCGGTAGGTTTGGCGCGGTCATCCCTATCGACCTCATGCAAGAGTGGGTTCCACCGGGAGTGGGTGGGTAGTGGTTACCACAGTGGCCAGGTGGTAACCTGGACCCACCCACTTCCGTATATAACAACACTTCAATAGCATAGGCATTCACACAACGGCCTATTTTGTTGCTATGTCTTCAAGAGGCATAAATCAAAGACGAAAATTTCGTGAGACGGTCACGTTCACCTCTCAAGCCATCAGTAATAGTAACGGATCTAAAATTTCAGCTCATAAGGGGGAATATTGCATGCGTCAGCTCCGGTAAAGCAAACAGAGTCTGTAGCAGGCGGGTACTGTAGCAGGGGGCGCCTTTATACGACAAGCTGCACCGCACGTGGGAGGAGCGGTGATCACTTGAACTTCAACGAGGCAGCCTTCCCAGATCCACCTAGAACTATCCAACACGACGCGACCAAGCGACACTGAACAATCTTGAGATAACTTGGGCGATACGATTACGAGTTCGAGGGCGATCTACTCAATGAATGATTCGACGAATCTGCAAGTCTCCGAGGTGCCAGTGTCGTCTAAAACTACTCGCGCTTGAACGATAAGATCAGCTCGGCCGCCACTCCAGTTGAGCTCCAACGCCTTTGGCACATGCTCCTGCTTGAAAACATCCATCAAGCGCTGAAGCAAGGCGCCAAGCTGACGGACACGCTTGTCGACATCATCCTCCACTTTAGTTTGCACTTGCGATATCTTGTACTCCGTGGGTGGTTTGAAAAGGCCTCTCTTGTGCCAGCCAAGAACTAGCTTGTCGACCTTACCAAGTAGCATTTGGTAGAATGTAGATCTCCACTGGAAATCAGGAAAGAAAGCGCTCTTGCTCTTCAGCTCGACCACGGTGTCATCGGCGTTGAAACTGCCAAACTTCTGATAGCGCATCTTTTCACTGCCTTTGCAGAGCATCCATTCATCAGAGAGAGACTCTGGTTCGGGAATGGTCGTCATAGCATCGACCTCCGTCCTTACGAGGATTCTCAAACTGCCGATATTCATCAGTACGAGCCTGTGGTACTCCTCGAATGTGCGCGCTCCTTTGGGCAGCACTGTCATATGTTCTTCGAAGGGTATACCTACTCCTCTGTGGATCCTCTCAGAGCCTTCCCTGTGGGCGGTGAACACAACCGGTCTGTTGCCAGCCGGGACATCAGCGAGAATCTTGAAGCCCTCCTCAGCACCCGGAAAGAACGGCTTGCCCTGCACTGGGTCCACCAACTTCAACAACTTCCTCAGATTGTTGCGGTCTGTGACCAGATCGACAGTGGACCAGTCGAAGTCGGGGTCACATATGGCAACAGCGTGGAAAGCAGACTCCATGGGGTTGCCGAGGTCCCACTCTATCTTTCTACTGCCTTCCCTGAGCAGCACGAAGATCGGTACGACCATACAAGCTCGCGCATCGTCCGAAGAACTCACCCGGTATCTTTGTAAACCTGGAAGGACGTAGTGACTGGCCTGTAGACAGGAGCTTGTCCAGGTATCGCGATGTGTGGCTCTTTGGCGGTTGAGGAACGGTCCCACGAGTAGGAGGCGACAGGCTGAAGGTCCCACTTCACTGAGCTGTCCGGCTCGTCGGTCTGAGCCTCTTGAAGCGAGACTCTGCAAGGGAATTCGATCTCATTCAGTCTGCGTTTCTTCGATGGGGAAGCCTCAGGGCTCGACATGAAGGCTTATTAAAAAGGGGCGAAAAGCCCTGAAGCTGATAACACAGTCAAATAACAAGAGACCAGGGACACTAGGCCCTCAGCTGATTGTCATTTTCGCCCTTTTGAAGCACGCGTGCGCTTTAAGCGTGACAGCGAAACTGCCATAAAAGAGACGGAACCCTAGAAATCAAATTATGATACCATAATTATCGTATTGAGGAGGGCGGTGGTACTAGTAATCTATCAACGCAATTGATTCGGCCGAATTGTCGATCGGAATGGCCAGCCCAACTTGCTCCCACCCTAATATTCACAAGGTGGGGAGGTCCGGATTCGGGACCTTCCAAGCATTGCCCCAGAAGCATGCAGTGCGTCACATCTTCTCACGTGCCATCACAAAAACAGACCGGCTATTGTACTCTAAACCCTGCCTCGAATTCCCATGGGAAAAACGGCGCTTAGATTCTCATCTCCGTTATCTATCATCAGTATCCATCAGCAGCAACACAACAGCCATGGGTTAGAAGAGGCTGCTAATTGACGTTTGCCATCGTCATTAATCTACGGTTGAATGTACGATTCAAAAAACTTACAAGTTAATGTACTAGCATCAGCCTCTTCATCGCTGCTGCTCAGATGTCTAACCTCGATCATGAGATCAGTCGCACCGCCATCCCACGCTAACTTCAGCGCCTTCGGAATTCCTGCTTGCTTGACGAAGTGGACCACTCGTTCAAGTAAAGCTCCCAGTTGACTCAGTCGTTTATTCACATCATCATTCGCTTGCGACTGCACTTCAGCGTAGCTGTACTCCTTAGGTGGTTGAAAGTGGCCCTTCTTGTGCCAGCCAAGGACTAGCTTGTCAACCTTGCCGAGCAGCATCTGGTAGAATGTGGACCTCCACGGGAAGTCAGGGAAAGAACGCACTCTTGCTCTTCATCTCAACGACAACGCCATCAGCGGCGTCAAAGTCACCACATCGTCGGTAATGCTGCCCCGTCGCGCTGCCTTTGAGAGGCTTTCCAGGGGCCCTTCTGGAACGGCCTCCTCCTGCCGGACTTTTCGAGAGCATCGACTTCCGTCCGCACAACGACCTTGAGGCCGTTAATGTCAAGCAGGATGAGCCTGAAGTAACCGCGTAGGGTCTTGGCCACTTCGGGCACGGTAGTCAGGCGCTCCTCGAAAGGCATGGCCGAAGCCTAGGGGGGCCTGGGCATCTCTTCGAAGGTCGCATGTGAACACAACGGGCCTTTGACCACTGGGCACATCCACTATTATCTCAAAGCTTTCCTCGGCATCAGGGAACAGCGGGGCGTCGGGCGATGCTTCCAGGAAGCGTAGGAGCTTCCGGAGGTTGTTACGGTCTGTCACAAGATCCACAGCGCTCCAGTCGAAGCTCGGCTGGCAAACGGACATGACGTGAAGGATGGACTCGGTGGGCACTTTCAGGTCATACTCTTCCACGTAGTTAGAAGGATGCCTGGAAAGCATAGCAGATCGTTGTGGGGACGAACGAGGCAGCCTTACCTCGTCTCCCGCTGCAAAGTGAAGGACCTCTTCGCTGGGCTGTAGACAGGCGCCAGGCCGGGTACCACTATACGTGGTTCCTTCAGTGTCGATGTCGTGTCCCATGAGTAGGACCCTATAGCCTTGGTAGTCCACTGTATCCCCTCCTGTGCTCCTGCTTGCGCCTCCTCCAGTGGTATGGCGTATGGCAACTGGGGAGCACCTCGAGGTTTCTTGGACGCTGGTGAGGACCCCGTGCCGTCCGAGTCCATAACGACTCTCGCGAGGGCGTCAAATGACGGGCTATGACCATCGTGATGTTCCCTCCCTCAACTTGCAACGCAAATCCACAGGATAATGATATGATGATAAAGCCGTTGATGATGATATCACTGTATGATGACGATGAGGATGAATTGTGCACCAAAATAATATACCAAATAGGTGTCGTCGCAGTCGTTGTGGACAGAAATAGAATTGACGCTGATGATGACCAACAGCAATAGCGGCAGCAGCAGTAGTCCTTCGTACGTTACAGAGATAGCAGTAGAGAGAATCGTAGTAGGGAGAATCAATCAATCGTAGTGTGCATCATGATGATGATGAGCACTAGGCCCACTCGTTTCGCCGGGCCTTCACAATAAGTTTGCTACTTTTACCATTCCAAACGATACTCGATAGCCTTCCATAGCTCAAGTCAAGTAGCTCCTCCAAGAGCCTCCCCAACTGAGCCCAGCGCTTGTCAATGTTATCTGTGGCCTTTTCATGAACTTCAGCGAGGGTGAACTCCTCAACTTTCACTAGATGCCCGTCCTGGTGTCGGCCGACGGCCAGCTTGTCACTGTCACCAAGGGCCATCTGATAGTAGGCCGCCTTGAACCCAGCACGGGGACACTTGAGTGTGCGGCATTTGAGCTCCACAGTGGTGTCATTAGGGTTGAATGCTCCCGCCTCCTGCGTCCACACAGCACATCGCCCTTCATCACAGAACTTCCACCCATCGTCGTGTAGATGCACATTGTCATTCTCCACCTCCTTCACAATAGCATCGACCTCAGCCCTCACGACCACATTAAGATGGCCTAGTTTGAGTAGTGAGAAACGATGGTGACGGTAGAGTCCCTCCGAGCCGGGCGGGTTGGTAGTCATCGCCATCTTGAAAGAATTCTTGTACTCCCTGTAGCTGGTATGATGCCTGTAGCTGCATTCCACCGTCGCTGGCTCGCCATTGATGGCTCCGTTCAAAGGGAACTCGAAGGGCTTGGACTTCTGATTGGGACTGGTGAGGGCCCCTATGAACCGTAGTAGATCGCACAGAGTCCCTCGATTAGTGACCAGGTCCACTTTGGACCAGTCAAAATCAGGAGTGCAGTGGTCGATGACTCGCCGGGCAGCTCTGAGAGGGTAGCTGAGGTCGAAGTGCATCAGGACGTCCTCGGGACCTCTGAAAACGAAGACAACAGTTCAATAACTAAGTTCGAGTAGCCTCAGCCCTACTCCAAATTCTTTTCTAATTGTACCTCCTGCTCCGTCTCTGGCGGGGAGTAGACAGGAGGCAGCCCAGGCACCACAATATAGGTGTCAGATGCCGTTGAGTTACGATGACAAGAATAGGACCCAACAGCTGTGATGCTCCATTCAAAAGGCTCCTGCATCTCCTCTTCCGGTCCTCCGAGGGTTTCCTGTCTATCCACTACTCCAATATAAGTAGCCGCCCGCGCAAGGTTGAGCCTCTTGCCGGTCGGACTGAGGTCGAACGGTCCCACCTCGAACGGGCTCGAATCGCCTCTGCCAGAGGATGAGCTGTAACGGTTATTTCGGTCCGATGGGCTGCCATCGGAGTGCCACACCAGGCGTTCAGGCAGCCCTCGAGAGCGGTGGTTGATAGCAGGCTTGTAGTGGTACGCTTTGCGCATTGACGGTGACAATCGCCGTGAGGGTCTACGGCGTTCTGAAGGAGGTGATGACAGCTCCCCGCCTGTCAGGGCTGTCATGAGGTAGTAGGAGAAAGCTCCAGCTACTGGCAAAGGAACCAAGTCCATGCCACGAAGACCCGCGACCACGAATCTTACTGAAGTATCTTGAACGCAAGCGAAGCTGTGTAGTGAGAGACGTGGTCACAAGCTCAGATATTAGTGATACTAGTTATTAAAGGAATCCAATTTCTATTCTCGACGGTGGTGGCTGGTGCTGCTGCTGCTCCGGCTGCATCATCATCCCGCGGACGGGAACGGCGGCTTCAACAACGATTACGTTTTTTTGTTATTTTTCCTACTAGCACTACTTAACCCATTAAAAGCATTCATGTGAGGTCTTCCCTCAGAGCACCGGATTGAGGGTAGCATGGGGCATCAACAGCACAGCCGCGTCGAAGCCCTCGTTGGCTACCCAATGGCCTAGCTCCTCCCGAAGTGTGACCATCCCAGGGTATTGTGACACCATCTGAAGGGCCATCATACACTATATGCTACCACCTGGACCTACCTGACGGAACATCCTCGAAGTGGAGGCCTCATCAGCCTCCCTCCTAGCCGAGGCCAACAGTGTCGATTGAGCGGTGCCAGCTATCTCCACCACGCGCGTCATGAAGGATACTGAAAGGAGAACGAGCCGTCGGGCTACTGACTTGCCCCCATCAGTACCTAGAGTGGGTATGTGATGGTCTCTAATGCCAGCCTTAAAAGAGGATCATACCGTCCAAGAGGCCCGGCCCGCTCGGGTAGGGGCGGATAGCCTGACGTAAGTGTTGCTTCGAGTGGCGATAAGACTATCACCTTACATCCTTATGAAAGCCAGCAGCCTTGAAGGCCCACATGAGGTACCCTCTCCTGAGGTTGAGGGCATCGGTATCCCAAGATATGATGTAATTAAAGGATTCACGATGGACATAGAACCCACTCTCACTGAGGGATGATGCTAGCTTAGTCGAAAGGTCGATAGCCTGACAGCCGCAAGGACAGTGATAGAGATCAACGCCCAAGACTGGCAGCACCTGATCAGTCTCGGTCGGCGAGGTACTTCTCGGGGTAGTCTCCGGCCCGGTCATCGGCTCAGCAACTATACTCTCTCTCCCGACCGGGGTAGGCGGGGCTGTCCCATTAGGAGTCTCGGTAATATGTATCCCACTGTGAGCGGCTGATTTGCTCAGACGACTTGTGGTGGGGGAAGAAGAGGCCACTGAGGTCTGCCACACTCGGGTTGTGGGCAGCACAACAAGTGACGAAGGCATCCCACCTGGTTCAGGGGCGTGCGATGCGGAGTCACGTCCTGAGCCGATAGACTAGGTGTGACGCAGTTGGAGGGAGTAGCGGCGGTGGCGGAAATAGCGACAGCCGGCGAGGCACGACTGGCATCCAACGGAGCAGTGGCTCTCACTGTGGTCTGGGCTGCTCACCCTCTTGACAGCTCCGTGGCCACAGCACTGGCCACCGACTGCTCCACAGTAGCAACCGCGTTGAGGAACTGTCCTCGATGCAGCGTCAGCGCATCCTGAGCGAACGGGCTGATGATTCTGATTATGTAAAAGCCTGAGCATGCACTAGTACTACCTGTATATCCTGTATCTTGGCCTGCACCTCCTCACCGAGCTGTTTCTGTTCAATTCTAGCGATCTCCACCCTGTGGTCCACCATCTGTACGTGGCTCATCAGACTCCCGATTTGGCCCTGGATATCCTCCTCCAGCTAGGGGCAGGGGCCAGTCGTGAGTGCGATGAGGACGAGACACTATCACCTTAGCCAGCCTAGTCTCCATCGCAGTCATGATGGAGTCCTTCAGCAACACGGCAAGACGGTCGATGCCGTCACTCCCCTTGGAAGGGCTCGGGGAGGGAGGGGACAATGTGGAACAGGCCCTCGTCACAGGGGTACCTACCTCAGCCGCATCGCCAAGGGGAAGACAACCGACTAGGCAGCCCTCACCAACAGGGCCGAGGTCATGGTCATAAGCTCTGCGATTATCGGGACTTAGCCGATCTGACGGGCCCTTGAGGCCCCCTCCTCCCTTGCCGCTGCGGGCGGGAGCGGCGATGGTAGTGGTAGTATTAACGGCAGAATTCTGAGACGGGCACTGAGGTGGGCTAGTACAGTCATGACCTACCCCGGGCATGCACAGTCGACAGCAACAGATGGCAAGCAACTGAAGGTGAAGATAGTATAGGCATTGACCACTGAACGCAGACCACAGTGAAGGGAGCGGAAACGTAGAGGTGGCAGTGGTAACATTATACAGACCGTCGAGTGAAGTATCGCGGCAGAGAAGGCGTGGCGAAGACACCAGCACTGACCCCCGACTGTGGGTTGGGGGGAGGGAACTCTCCAACGGCATGCTTGAAGGCATTGGGGAGAGTACTGAAGTGGTCTGGGGAGGCCTGACGACGCCCACTGGTGATTGGCGGCATCTTTGGGAGTATCCGTACTACCTTCTTCAAGGACCAGAGGAATACAGCCAGCGCCTGGACTATATTGGTATTCCCTCTTTGGCACACCATCATCTCTCCCGCTCGCGAGGGAGCCAGCTTCTCTCTGCATCGCTCCGCCGACAGTCCGTGCATTAACTCGAGTGGCATCCACAACATTATAGGTGACGATGCCGGTCGAAGTGTCGTAGCATCTGAGCAAGCATGGATAGCCGAAAGGGGACCCCGCGTGCAGACCCTCATCACCTCTGGATCCATACTGGCGAGTCAGCTCCTCGTCGGCCGCCTAGTCCCAAGCCACCCGTTGACCATCGCGGCGGCCGTGGTAGGCCCGGGACCTGATACGCAGTACGAAAGGAGACAGGTAGGGACGGGATACCTACCTGCGCGGCAGTAGTAGACTCCACCGCAGCAGCGTCTCTGGCGTCCACTGACCTCACGAACGTCGAGGTGAACGGTCGGGTCCCGGCACTGCCACCAGCGTTCATGTGGCAATCTAATGCACTGACAACAAGACACTCACCGACCCCTCCCGACTGGTCTACCCTCGCCTTACTGTAATAGTATATGGTCTAGTATTCTAGAATCTGTGACGGTATCGCAAGTAGTGGTGGGGACCGCTGTGGCATCCTCTGAGCCCCTTCCGCCGTACGCCGTGCTAGGGACCTCCTTCTGATCGTACTGGTAGCCCGACCGAAGTCCGTGCCTACCACAGTAACCATCAAAGCGGCTCACAGGTCGACCTCAACCTACGTTGCCCAGTCGCATACTCGAGCCACTACGTAATCCCGGCTGGGGTAGAGGAGGCCCCCGCCATACCCCGAGGGGGTCGAGATCGAGTCGGCCTCCTGGATCGGTGGGAGGAGGAAGTAGCGTTCCAAGACGAGCCTGCAAGGAGATACCGAAAGATGCTGGTCGAATCACTACCGCTAGCACCTATGCTTCCATGCTGCGTTCAGCTCGGGTAGGCTGCTGAGGGGATGGGGCAGGTTACGGTCGGAGAGGTAGATGGCTCCTGGCAGGGCCGAGGGCTCCCCTCCCAACCCAATAGAACTGCTCGTTGTGGACTGAGAAGGAACAACGAGGTGGCCGGGTACCAACGGCGGTAAGGGTGATACCATTGGTGGCCGTGTCACCGTCCTTCCGCCATCACTAACCGTCGCACAGGCGAGGAAGAAGCCCTGGCCAGCAACCCTGAAGGGGCGGAGTAATAGTGGCAGCCTGCCAGAGAAGAGCGACGACCCACTTCACCGCGTTGCCCAACTGGGAGTCGCTGACGGCCAGCATGCGAATGAGGGGCTCGATGATTTGACGATCGAGGACGTCGGAGGCCACAGTCCTCGCCCAGGCCGACACGACCTCATGGCCGAACAAATCAGCTGCAGCCACGCCAGTGATAGACTGAGGCTGACCGGGGTCCGCCATCGCGAGTCCATCCTGCAGCATCGACTCTTACCGGTAGTCCGCCGGGCGGGTGTTGCTCCAGCCCTGCTCTGGTCGTCCAATAGGAGTGGATGCTGCACTGATCAGAAGACATAGAAGGGGTCTCTGCCACTGCGTAGGGGCTGGGCACCTGCGGAAGCCGAAGGTGACCAAGAGCCGAAGGAGAAGCCCAGCCTTACTCGGTGGGGAGTCGATAAGAAAGCATGAGATCCGGCAGTTTGGTTGTGATGGGTCGGCGGTGGGCTGAGGGGGTTGTCCTGTGCAGCCCTAGGGTCAGGGTAAGATACCACCGCATTCTGCCTCGATTCAGGAGCATTACTCTGAAGGACAGAGATATTTCTCCTAAGGCAGGCGCGGAAGATACGTTCTCGATGAACATGCCCGCACAGCAAAGATTCTCATCACCTTCACCGCGCCACGAAATATCTCCATCTCACCTTGGTGGTCATCGACGAGACTGCAGGTGACCCAAAAAGCTTAATCTGCGGTTGTTGCTCTTGTTGTGGTACTGCAGGGGCCACTTGTGGTGGTGGGCCTAGCGGCTGCTGCCCAGTGGGCGTCCGGGAGGTGAGGAAGACTTGGGTGAGGACTATGGAGGCAGTGACAACCCCCAACAGCATCGCAGGGGTCACTTCCACGCTTCGATACACATCCGTCATCATCACCCAGGCCACGAGAACCCCTCCGATGCAGGTGATGGCGGCCAAGCAGATCCCTCGGGCAGAGTACCGATGCTCATACCGCCGAGGAGGGGGAACTACACGATGCACAGCAGCAGCAGCCTTCAGGGAGGGAGCCTCCGATATCGTGTGGTCAGTAGTAGCAGGCGGGGCTGCTGTTGCTGTTGACGATGAGGCACCACCACTGAGACGCTTCTTGAAGGAGGAGGACTCGAAGCGGCCTATCCCGGCTGATGATGGGTGATCGGCCGCTAGGTGCTCCACAGGGAGTGGCGGTGGCATGGACTAGAACGGAACTGGAGAAGGCAATTCCAACTGCGATTGAACTCGACTCTGTTCGGTTGGTCAGAATGGATTCATTGGACAACAGCGTGGTCGTCGTCGTCGCCGCCGCGGTCGTCTGCGGGCCCTTATGGTGTATTGTTGATAACGTTAGTCGGAGGACAAGGGCTCTGGCGTGAACCGTAATTTCTATAATGACGAAAAATTTACCACATAAAGAGAACAAGAATGGTGGTGGCCGCCATAATCATCATCATCTAAGTTGAATTATACAAAAGATATCATCTTAGTCGGAATGTTAACACTGGAGCATCAGCGGTACTATGCACAACAATAACAGGAAGACACTGGGGACGACGTCAGCACCCCTCCGCGAGGGAGTCAGGGTGAGAAAAAGAGCCCCTTCGGAAGAGTAAGCAGCAGCAGCAGCAGTAAGCGTCCTAGACACCAGCCATGAAGGATATGAGGGCATCCTCCGCCACAGTGTTCATCCTGCCTTGGAGTCTAGCTAGACGTTGGATGGCCGAATCGAAGGTCGGACGATTGGCAGGGTTGGCATCGAGACATCTTCTTAGGAGATGGCGGACGTCGGAAGGCGCAGAGTAGCACAAGCGTGGTAAGGTGCCGTCACCATAACCAACATAAGCACGTATCTAACAATAGCGCAACAAGTGGCATCGCTGCCGCCGCCAGCTGAAAGAGCTGTACTTGAGAATTGGTGAAGCCAGCATAGGCTCTACGGCAAGTGAGCAGTTCCCACAATATGACCCCGAAGCTGTAGACATCACAGCGATAGTCAATCCCTAGTTGGAGGTGCCACACGGGTAGACGTAGGACCTGATTCGATCAGTGGAGGGAGAGTAGCAATGGCCAGAATAACGGGGTTTCAGTACCACTACTACCACTACTTCAATCGGTCCGTAAGCGCCTATGTCCATCTAGGGGCCGTGCGCGTCTACTACACCCAGTACTACCTCAGGAGCCATGTAACTGGCATCTCGCACAAGCACCCTCCTCTCAGTAACGCAATATTCATCTTGCGACGATGCTGCCGTGTTGTCCAACGCCGCAGTAGTAACCTGAGAGCCGCTACACGGCGGCAATGATAAAAGCAGATCACTACTACCTTAGAGTCATCCCTTTCGCCCGCCACTGGTACTAGGCAGGACGCCCCTCGACTGCCTCCGGTCTCCACCCGTTTATCATAGCGACTGTGTGGCGGCCTTCTGATGCCTTCACCCGGCAGTAGGAGGAAGCAGGACTCGATCTCGTTGAGGCAGAAGTCGGTCAATTTTACGTTGAAGGAAGAATCGACCAGAACGTTGGAAGGTTTCAAATCTAAGTGCCCACCAGGACCATTGCCCAGCCCCGGAATCCGCTGAAGATAGCTGCAGGCGACGGCAATGCCTCTGGCCACATGAAGGGCCATCGATACTGGCAGCGGAGGTTTCACCACTTGATGACGCTTGCCACCGGGCGGGCACCGGTCGAAGTGGAGGAGATCTTCCAGACTGCCATACTCGGCGAACTCCCAGACAATGCAGTAGTAGGGCTCACTGATGGAGACGCCCATAAAAAGACAGATATTAGTATGACGAATTTGGTCCAGATGGCGAACCGCCGACCACCACTTGTGGGAGTTCACCAATTGCGCTCGGTACATCCTTATAGCCACGTCCTTGCCCAGCCAACTCCCCCGATACACCCCGACCGGGCTGTTCTCTGGTCGGGAGTCCAGCCGTGGACCGAACTCCAGCTCCTCGAAGGGGATGTACCAGGTATCGTAGGGAACCTCTCCGAGGGTAGGTTGGACTGCGGTGACCGAACTGAGGCTTTGAGTTGAACCCAAGAGCGGCCGGTTGAGGCGAGCGCTACTGCCACTGGTGCTGGCACTGCTCAGGTATTGGCCGGCAGGACGAGATGACCATCCATGCTCATGTGACATCGATAGATCATGGCGGAGCTGAAGAGAATTCGTCACGCGCCACAAAATTAGGAACCCCCGATGCTACCTGATCAATACCCGCAAGTATCTTCGTACGATGACCAAGGGACTTAACCCCCAGCCTGGACTTCAAAAATTGATTGCTCACCAACAACAGTGTTGGGCCCGATATATGGGCTCGTCGGAAGATATCACCTGAGAACCGCACGGTGAAGAAACCGCCATCAAAGATACGCGCGCTACCGTATTGGCCCAAATGCACCACTCTGGAGAGCCATCTCACAACGTCCTCGGTATTCCACTCGACAACGGACCTCGGGGCCCGGTCCCATCCCAGAGGACGACGAAGCCGGTCCGAGAGGGCCCCCCAGGGCATCCGGTGGCAGAAGTACCGAGCTTCTATGGCTCCCATAGGACTGCTGTCTGCCAGAATCTACTCGCGATTTACTCGCTTGTCTCGAAGGCTTCCAGCTCCCCATCGGGCATGTGTTAAAATCAGTGGCGGCAGCAGTACTACCGCCCTCTACCGTGGAAATTCTGGTGGACCTGAAGATTCCCTAGTACCGCACCATCGTGAAATGATCAGTGGATAGCCTCCTCTCTCCCCTACCCTTCTAGCCGTGCAGCACTCTTCCCTCTAGCCAAGCTTTCCGCTACTGGTCCGTTATCGCTCCAATTATGCGCTAAATTGGATCCCCTACTAGTAGTGGTCGGTTCAACACTGGAAGATGAAGACCGTCCCCACCAAGAGGTACGAGACTGTTGAGTCACACGACTCTGCTCCACCAAGGTCCCCTCGGACCACACCTGATGATGATGATGAAAGTAGCTAGACAAGAGAGAGAAAGCCCCAAAGAGTATCACCTCATAGTAGGTCACGCCAACGCTGCTGCTGCTGTTGGTCCCACCGCCACCGAAAGGGGAGAAGTGGTACCCACGGCCATGCTTACGACCAGCTTTGAATTCCCCAACGTAATAACTACTATCACATTGCTCCCATTTACCCATCCCATCAGGTTCATCATCCTGACCAAAGATACTCCATCCGGAAATCTTCGCTGTGCGCGGTATCTTAGCACTACCTTCCATTCTCCTCTATAAACTGCGCCACCCTTTGCTATGTACACACCAAGACCTTCTCTTCGAGAGTCCACTACCGCACCGGAGTATCCAGCACCATTCCTGACGACGTAATGGCCGTCAAACAGGGCCCTCCTGACCCCACCACTACTACTTATATAGAATAGTCCCGTCACCTTGCCACAGGCCTCTGTCATCTTTGACAAAACCCAGCATCGTATCACCGGTATCTTCCTCAATTACAGCTGTATCTGGCTGGCATCCATAGGGGCCAATCGCCTTGTAAAATGACGTCCGTCTTTTAGTGTTGTCATAATCATTGTTGTCATCATGTTGCTCTCCTCGTGTTGACTTGCTTAGAACCATTTATACTATCAAGAAACCACAAGCAGCCTGGACGATCACAATGAACAGACCCCGTCCCAGTGCGCCGGAGACGACCAACCAAAGCGACAGCGTCGGTAAAGAGAAGTTCGATACTAGTGTGTTAAAAAGGGCGGTACGGAGAGGAGTGGTATGAAGAGCGTGGCAGAGAATAGCCATCATCTCGCTTTACTTCCTCACGGAGCTGATCACTCCCACGGCCACTGCTGCGACAACAGCCGTTACTAGGACGATCTGAAGGAGGGACCGAGCCTTGTATACATGACCAGCCTGCCGGAGCCTTCCTGCCTGCATGCTGCTCCAACCGCTATCTTGGATGTCACCCAGTTTGGTCTCCACTGGTATGCCTGGGGTGTCCTCCTTTCCCTTCCAAAACGCCTAAGTCGTTTGAGATAGGCCCAACAGCAGCAGCACACTCCTAAGCACTACCAATGGCGACTTCCTCAATCAACTTGATACGAGCATCATCGGAGTGGTCAACATCATCGTAGTCCTCAGTACAGTCGGTACCTTAGTGTGGGTTTTGAGAAAGGCAAGGGTCAACCTAAGATACCTTACCAACGTGGCGCATCAAGGATGCTCTCGCCTCCTGGGTGCTCATCTTTAAACTTGGTCACATCAGCGACCAGACCATGTATAGCAATCCTAATAAGAAAGATACTCTCGTCTATCCCTGTTTGATAGAGGTTAACCTCTGAGCAGCCAGCATGGGATAAAGATACGTTAGCATTACCAAGCGTCGTCGGTTGAGGTATGCTTTGCCAGCTCCGACTGAGATATCACATTCCTCCTCACAGCATCACTAGGGAGCATGATAGCCGCTACTCATGGTTAACAGAGATTACTCCTACTACTTGAAGCGCATACGTTAGGGTATCTTTGAAAGAGACGCAGGGCAAGGCGAGAACCCCTAGTAGGCCAACGTACCGCGGCTCAGTCGGAAGATATTCCCAGGAAAAAGGTAGTCCAAAATGCATGGGGTTCATGGCTTTGAATTTCGGCACCGAGCGACATCACAGCGCATCTTCTTCGACGGATGAAGTGGAGGTCTGAGAGCAAATCGATTAGACGGGCGTAGCGATATTTGCAATTCTGGTTCATAGCCGTGCTTTTCCCACCGCAGACTAACCCCTAACATTCCCTGACAAATGAGTCAAACTAATATCGAGTGCAACTACGACGACGCTCCCGTCGATTCCTTCGACGATTTGGACTTGGATGAGAACCTCTTGCGAGGCATCTACTCTTATGGTTTCGAGAAGCCCTCAGCCATTCAGTCGGTACGTTACGGGATGGGACTCGACTTACGCTTAGTCCTCCTTCTCGCTTCGACAAGTCATACGACGTTATCTAAAATTCATAGGCCTGTTGGGGGTCGTCGTGGCTCGACTTGTGCTCAGGAGTGCGGATTTGGGATGCTGATTTCTATCATGAGGAGCGCTTTTTACGGTATGTATGCTGTGTTTATCGTTCAGAGAGCCATCAAGCCCCTGATTGCCGGTCGCGATACCATCGGCCAGGCCCAGTCTGGTACTGGTAAAACTGGTGCTTTCACCGTTGGCTGCCTTGCTCGTGTCGACCCTAAGCTTAGAGCCACCCAGGCCCTCATCCTCGCCCCCACTCGTGAGCTCGCTCAGCAGATCACCTCGGTAATGCTAAGGAGGGGAGAGGGAATTGGGGAAGTTATGGTATGTGTTGTATATCAGGTCACCAAGGCCCTTGCTGATTTCCTTGACGTCAAGTGCCATGCTTGCATTGGTGGTACTGCCGTTCGTGAGGATATCGAGAAGCTCCGTGAGGGTCAGCACGTCGTTGTTGGTACTCCCGGCCGTGTCTTTGATATGGCTAACAAGAGGCATCTTAGGTATTATCTCATAAAGGTATCTTTTGTCTATCCTGACCTCTCTCTTATGTTAGGTTGGATGACCTCAAGATCTTCGTCCTCGATGAGGCCGATGAGATGCTCTCCCGAGGTTTCAAGGATCAGATCTACGATGTCTTCCGTCTCTTGCCCAGCAACGTCCAGGTGAGTCGTCGTCAGCGTCCCTCTCAAGCTTCAACCTAAGATATGCCTTCACCCTCCTCTAGGTTGCCTTGTTCTCTGCTACCCTCCCCGACGATATCATCCAGCTCACTACCAAATTCATGCGTGACCCCGTCCGAATCCTCGTCAAGACTGATGAGCTGACCTTGGAAGGTGAGTCTCTCTACTAGCCGCTGCCCTTATTATTCGTTCGCCCTCTATCAGGTATCCGTCAGTTCTACATTGCTATTGACTCTGAGGAGTACAAGTTCGATACCCTCAAGGATTTGTACGAGACTCTCACTATCACCCAGGCCATCATCTACTGCAACACCAGGAGAAAGGTCGACTACCTCGCCGAGAAGATGCACGAGGCCGATCATACCGTCTCTTGCATGCACGCTGATCTCACTCAGGAGGAGCGTGATTTGATCATGCGCGAGTTCCGTTCTGGCAGTTCTCGTGTCTTGATCTCTACTGATCTCTTGGCCCGTGGTATCGATGTCCAGCAGGTGTCCTTGGTCATCAACTACGATATTCCTGCCTCCATTGAGAACTACCTCCATCGTATTGGTCGTGGTGGCCGTTTCGGTCGTAAGGGTGTCGCCATCAACTTCGTCGTTCCTGATGACATCAAGCAGCTCCGTGAGATCGAGCGTCACTATAACACTCAGGTCGATGAGATGCCCATGGATGTTGCCGACTTCCTCTAAGCTCTCCCCTTAACGTTGACGATGATAGCAAGACCGCCGCAGTGGTGGTGGAATCCGCATCAGACTTCAAGGCTAGTAGCGTTATGACAGTCATTATCCCTCTGCTCTATCAGCAGTAGCAATCATTTATAGTGACCAATACCGCATGTTAACTATTATATTCTTCTTTAGGAGGAGTTGGCAATACTAACGGTTGCGGCCACTACTACTGTATAATATCGTCTATCAGCGGCAATCGCCTAGACGGCATTATCAGTATCATTATGCTTAACCATTCTGGGATGGTGCCTGCTGTAACAGCATATACTTGTTGTCTCTTCTTCTACCACTACTGCCGCTGCTGCTACCACTGCTACTTTGACGACAATCACCATCGTAGTTGTGAGCTGTTGTTGCTATCGTCATCGTCATCATCATCGTCGTTATTGTGATTATCAATTACGTCGTCATCATCGTCGTCTTCGTCTTCACCACTGTGTTGGCATTTTTCCTCTATTCTACTCTTGTTTATTCTGGTGAGATAAGCGTTTAGTCTGCGCGCTTTCCTCGCCTGAATACCTCTGTGAGTCTATGCTTAGTTATCAGCAATCATCATTGCTATTCCACCACGTTCGAACACCATCACCACCACCATCATCACCAAATGCGGCGGTCACGTTTTGCCGACGTTCATGCTGCTGCCGCTACTTTACACGTACCCTCCCATTACCACTCAGTCATTACTATTTCCAGTTATTATAAACCATGATACTGTTATTGCACAGCAACAGCGTGAGTCAAAGAGGCTCGCGTCTCCTGCTACTACTGTGGGGACGATAGTCTCTTTGGCAACGTCAAGATACTATCCCTTTAACGAACTCTCATGATGTCCTGAGTCCTCGCCAGAAGCTCAGTCACGTCATATGGGAGTTGTTATTATTAGCTCAAGTGTCTCTGGCTGGTAGTATCTCCGTCGACCGACTAGAGCCCAAGGTTGTTGTTGTTGTTCTTGTGCCTTGGAGAAGAAGAGTGTTCCGCGCTGACTGTTCTGTACAATACTCGATATCTATGGTCATATAGCTGTTTGTATGATAGATGATGACTTGCCATCAAGTCAGCGGTAGCAGCGAGATGATAGTGAACCGCGCATTTGTCATTGTTGTTGTTGGAGATGATGCATTCTGATGATGCTGGTAGTCGACACGGCATACGGCGAGTCATCGTTGGTGTCGATGCTTATTGCGATGATGACGATGATGATCACTTCGATGACGAAGATGGGTTGTCTACTCGCCTAGTAATCCTGTAATCGTTACCTATTTACACGGCTTCCTTCAGTACCGTCCTTAGCTTGCCTTATGTCAATAATATCGGGGCGCGGGAGTGTTAAATCTTGCCTAAACTATCGGTGACGAGTCCTGCTGATGAGGCGATGGAAGCAAACTCCTCAAGATGATCTTTTGCTTCCTGATTTTCTTATGGCCGCCATCCCTCGCCCTACGCTTTCCCCACAATGCCCATGTACCCGATGACGGGTGAGGTGCGAGAGCACCTCTTTGATGTACTCCACTACTCCGAGAGAGCAGCATTGAATGGCTCGTCTAATGACGACGAAGCTCATGCTACAGGGTGTCATCAAAGGCCTCAATAGCAGAGTCGAGGATACTTTGAATCGAATGATCGACTAGGGATTAATGCGCAAAATACTGGTGTTTCGACGATATGATACCGCTTTTTCCGCTAATCTATGATGCGTTCAATTAAACGTCGGGGCTAGCTATCTTCAAGCAACCCGTCCGAGGTGTCTTATAATCGTCGCCATCAACGCTAAAGAAGTTACGAACATGGTGTCCGTCTGACTATCCCGTCCACTGCGCTTTAGTAGACGAAGCCGCCGTGTGAGGGGCGTCATGAGAACTCGAGGTTCGACTGCCGAAATCAGTAGGAATCGCTTCATCGCCCAAGCGTGGCACTTCACTAGTCTCCGTTGTCCCTCTTCCGGTCTAATATCTCGGATGGGACGCAGCTGGTGAATGTACGTGCGTGCGACCGTCTTGGCGTCGCCGTTGCACGTGCAAGCTGCCCGCTTGCTGAGCATGTAAATCATCGGGGCGCAGCTGCGATCGTTGCAAGTCGCAACTAGCGACCGCTGCTGATCAGTACTGGAGGGCATCATAGTTAGGGAAACTCGAGAAAGCATAAGTGTGATAAGTAATTAGTGAGTAATGATGAACGGTGTCCAGCGAAGCGCTGATAGACGGTCGGTGCACGTGTGCCGTACAAAGTATCAACGTTGCGCTCGGGGCCACGGGACATCGGCTCCAATCACAGTCGAGATCGACTTCGGATACCGGTCTTGAACCTCCTGGCAACCTGCTATGTGTAGCGGCATGGTGGCGCAACTTGCCAATGTGCCGCATAGTGGAGACTTGTGTCCTCGTATATCCACTATTCCTTGCTCAGTGGGAACAAGAGCATGGGTTCTACCGAGAGGCATGCCAGGCTTGCGTATCGTACCGTGTAAAAATCCAATGGACCACTCGATTGAGTCTTGGCCCGGCCAAGTTGGGCGTATCATTGCAGGGTTCGGACGTACTGCCCTTGCAATGGCCTACCCGCCGCCTTACGACCTCGTCTTCGTCACGAGCTTCATTGCCACCGCTGTCGGCTTGGCGGTGGCCTTCGATAGGCGCACCCTTCGAATGATGTTCTTCCTCCAGAGCAGCCCCACCAGGTGAGAGCTGGTACGGCTCCCTGAGGGCTATCCTCTTCTCAGGTGGGGTCAGCTCGCCCTGGTAGCTCTCAACTGGATTGTCTCATGGATTTTTGTTACGACCTTCTGCCTCCAGACCAGCGGTAAGCGCCCTTTCACCGCGCCGGCCACTGCTGCCCTCCTTAGGGTATCGAGCCTTGCGGACAGCCCATGCCCTGAGCGACCTCCCTCCTGTAAACCCTGGAGAAACCAAAGATTCTTCAAGATATTTCCCGCTGCTCCTCGGCTCACTATGGTATGATCCCAACAACCTCCCCTCTGTCACCAGCTGGCCCCTCGTCAGGTACCTGGTCACCGTGTTCGCGTGCTTCTCCTTGCACAACCGGAACGGTGATGATCGCCACCTTCACACTCGGAGAACGGTCTGTGGAGTGCCCCATCCAGTTGCGCTTTACTGGGTCACCACAGCGTTAGTGCTGGCTATCGATAAGAACCCGACCGAGGCCGCGGTACTTGGAGTCCTGACCACGCAGTCTCGCCCTGACCATTACCTCAGGTATTGGTCGTCAGTCACCTGGCCGCCATTCTCCTCTATAAGATCTACTTGAGTCGTAATCCCCATCCTGGTTGGCTCACATCGCGATCTGCTGCGTCTCAGGTCCGAAGGGGGCCATCACTCCCAGTATTCCATCTAAAATCGGCTTCCTCTGTGGTGCACTGCCGCTTGTGACCGCTCCCCTCACGGTTGCTCTCGTCACCACTACCATCCTCATCTACGCCGTGCTCAACCGCCTGTGCTGGGGCACGTTGGTGCCTCGACGCTTGCGCCAGATGGTCAAGGAGCAAGGTCCGCTGTAGCTCACGACGTTGTGGCAGCGTGCCCATCCTCAGGACGAGGCCTTCTGCGCACCATAGCTCGATCAATAATGACCCAAGAGCGGTTTTACGTGTATCTTCCCACCTACGTGCTTGCCCTCGTCATTCCCCTATCAATGCTGTACTAGGAACTCCTTCTCACCATGATGGCAGTCTCGATAACAGATACGTATTTGTTGCAGAGAAGGCAATGCCGTATGATGGTTGGTTTATGGTCAACCCTGCACACTTCGTCGTTTACCATCTCTTCCGTCTAGGGCCGTACTTCACCTTCTTCGCCTACACGCATGCTACTGTAGGCGTCACCACTGTGCCTCCCCACCCTCCCCTTCCACCCTCCCTCCAGGTCCACATTGAAGCCCATTCCTCAGTACCCATGTTCAAAGGAAGATGGAGGGTCTTCAATAGGCTCATCGAGTGGGGCTCCTTCATGTTCTACGGTGGAGTACCCGGAGGGTTATAAGGTTGGCCACAACAAAGTCCATCACAAGTATACTCAACATTCTGTCAATAACAACATATCATTCGGGCTGTCAGATATAATAACGGCATACTTGACGACTCAGCCACGATGGAGTTCGACCGTAACCATCCGCGGCAGTTCATCACATACCTTGGGAAGTTCTATCTGTACGTTTGCAAGGCCAGCCTCGAGTCCGTAGGCGCCCCGTGTAGGTTCTGGTCTGGACTCAGTGTAGCTTGGCACCTCCACGGCCGTGGTGAAAGGGGACTGGCTTGGAAGCAACTCAAAGGTCGGTTGAGCTCCGCTTCCCTGCCGACCTAGACGTGTCATCCTTCATCAGGGACTCTGGCCTACTATGGCATCATGCTCACGCTACTCACAATCAATTGGCGATTAGCCCTCGCCTATTGGGTATACCCCCACTTGGAGGCCGTCACGCTTCTGGTCAGTCCCATGCCCCTCCAACCCACGAGAACTGAACTACCACTCATCTCGCTGATAGCGTGCTCAGCGTACCCCGAATCCCTCAAACCTGCGCATTTTCAAAACAATCGACAATAAGCGCTCTATGCTCCTTCTCCAACTCAGGCGGCAGTCAACTACACTTGGCATGCATGGGTAGACCCTAAGGACCCTGATAACGACTATATAACGAGTATCACCATCCTCGATGGCCACTACAACGTAGGCAACAGCTGCGCACCTGCGGAGCAACCCCTCCCTCTCAGGTCTTCGAAGCGGACTATCATGTAGTGCACCATCAGCACCCTACTTTGTGGTACGAGGATTACCCTAGGTGAGTGCGATGGTCTCCCAACCCTCCCTCATAACCGCATGTTGTCTTTTAGTACATTCTAGATTCTTCAAAAAGGAGATTGAGATCTATAAGAAGCACAAGGCGACCATCTTCCGAGGGACGCAAGCGTTCGAGTTGTTCGTGCTTATCATAACCAACAACATCGATCGTCTAGCCACTCTATTTGTAGACCTCAGTGGTGAGATGTCCCATGAGGAGATCAAGGTGCGTCCCAGTCCTTGCCGACGAAGTCTCCCAAGTGTGTCTCAGGAACTGCTGCAATATCGGATGCGCGCAGTTCCGGGGTGACAAGCAGGACAAGGAAGCCCCGCGACGCAACCTCTGACGATCACGATCATTCAACGATTTTCGCTCTATTGGAATACTCTGGCAAATTGAGCATTTTTGATTTTGTCCATCAATGACTGTGTTAGTCCCCCACCCACGCACTCGCGTTTGAGTCGACGACTGGTCAACGGTCGAGGGATTGCAGGCGCGATTCAGTTCTCCCATAAAGCTCCCGCATGTGCGATAGATACTCCCCTCCATAGTAATTTCCTGTTGTTTTTACTATTAGTCGATGATACCATTAGTAAACATCGTTCGTACTCAAGCCAGCAGGCTGGCCTTACGATAGGCTCGAGTGCCAAAGCTGGTTGGCATATCACCAAGCGTTGTGATATGAGAGTGAGAGGAGCTTGGTACTGACTGTCCGCTAGGGACATCAGGGGGTACAGCATTCTTCGGCTGGCAGCCAGGGAAGTCTCTGGGGGCCCTCCTACTTATCGCAAGCCCGGTGGTGTAACATACTGTATCGTACTACCAGGGTTCAGGCAGTGACTGAGCCCGCAGCTATCCCCTTAAACTGGGGCTGTCACCTGCCTGGTTGAAGGGGTGTTGCGCAGGAAAGGACTAACTGTGAAACTCAACGGCATACCAGAGGATGAGAAACAGTACACAACTATGATAAAAAATATCGAAACTGTTACACAAGACCCGTCAAGGCCTTGAGGGTGTTGCTGTCCAATGGCGACTTTCGTGGTGACGAAGTCTGTTCACGTTCCGTCTTCGGTCGTCCAGCATGTAGTAGAGTTACATGAGGACAGAACGACTGCCCACAGCGATCTTCCGCGTTGTCAAGTCTCCAATTGAGAACGATGTGGTAATGCTCAGAAGCCGCCTTGGAGACGCCCTTCTTGACAGGGGCCTGAATTGGCAGGCCGAGATCACCCAGGGTTTTGGTCCTCCTGTTGGTGGACATGTCCTGCGCCGTCTTAGCTTCGTTGAGGAGGAAATCCCCTCCTTCAGAGGCCGCAGAGGAATACTCACCGCCAATGGTAACCCAGTAGATCATCTGAAGGCTCCTACCAGGGCCGAGCGTCCCCTGCCCCTCGGGTACGGGCAGGGCCTCTTCGACCTGCAGTGCTCCTAGGGCGGAGGAAGGGTACACGTCCAGAGGGCCACTCCTGTCCAGCAGGATAGTATACGTCGGAGAGAGGTTCGTGACCAGGCACCGTATCGGTACCAGAACTGCCCGGCGAGGGACCGGCCTTGGGGGAGCCAACGCCAGCCAGCTTTAGTTGTACTCCAGGATGAACGAAGACGTCCCTCTCCAGGCACGTCCAGGTGATTCTGCCACTGACACCAACCCCTCGAGCGGCTAGGCGAACTCTATGATGACCAACGTGGTGACCGCGAATGGTGAAGGGGACCTCAACTGAGGCACCAACCTCCAGGGGACGGGAAGAGACCTCCCTTCCCTGGGCGCTGATGGCGATGGCCCTGTCCTTATGCGAGTAGAACCACTCCACCTTGTCGATAGTCTCAGTACCAGCGTTGGTGAGAGTGATTGATGGACGCCTTAGTTCGCCCACCAGCAGCTCCCCTGCGTCCCCTCGTAAACTAGGGAAGGCCGCTCGGATGAGGGGCATGCTGTCCACGGCAGTGACCGACACTCGTTGCTCCTTTAGGGCACGTCCAGCAGCAAGGGGCAGTGTTATCCAGCACCCACTGAGCCCCAGTCACTACGATCTTCCCTACCACCCTAGGGGTTATCTCCACCCTCACAGTAGCCATCTGGTCCCCTCCAGATGGATTGGCTCCCCCAGTGAGGAGTCCACCAAGGTGGGGTCCTCGAAGTCCAGCCGTATATCCGTAATGTCGATTGGGGATCTGCAGTGGGTTCGTGACGACCAGGGTCGCATAAACCCGTTGACCAACGAGAATAACCCCAGAGTCATCAGCAGGGGCCCTGTCCGTATCGGGACTAAGGCCACAGATGGACCCCCAACTCTCCACCTCTGTCTCTATCGGATGGTTCGTGAAGGTCACAGAGTCGCTTCGACCTCCTGCCGCCTCCTCCGTCCCGTCGGACGCTGCCCTGTGGAGGGGTTGCCCTACGGTAGTACTGACATCGCCGATACTCACCTGAAGCCCGGCCTTGCAACCAGTACGGATACCACCAGCGCTCACCTTGGGCAGGATAACGTCTACTCGCTCTTCCGGCCGGCACGTCCAGCATCTCCTTACCGTAGCGACTACGCAGGACGTAGAGGAAGCCCTTGAGGTAGTTGTGCTGCTTCGCCACGGAGATGGTCGACCGAGCGTCCTTCTGGAGGAGTGATTGAGTTGAAGAGATCCGTGAAGTAAGCGATGCTCTTGGTGGTGTCACCAAGGGCGAAGGTCTGCTTGGCCATGGTGAAAAGGAGATGGTCGGTGATGTGCGTCCAACCCTTGCCAGCATACTCCGGCACGACCGCCTTGTAGCACCTGCAGAGAGTACGTCACCCTGACCGTCTACGAAGACCGTACGCTAGAGCCCATTGCTTGTAGCCGGCCTTATTAAAAGTATGCCCAGCCAGGACCAGGTGGAAGCACATCTTACGTAACTGCCAGAAGTCCAATAAGTACAGACGCGGACTAGGGAGGGTTCATTCTACCTGACCGGCATCCCGCTGCAGCCTAGCGGCCCTCTCCAGGATGAGGGCACACCTCAGACCAGCATCAGGGATGTCACCGTTGGCCTTGAGGAGCCTTTGGGGGCTCTCAACACGTCCTCGTAAGATCGCCGACTGTATGATAGCAGCCCTGATGCATCACGAGTAATAAGCCAACCCGAAGACCGAAGAAGACTCACCGCATCGCATGCCGATAGAAGCGTGGACCAGCCTTCCTGTACAACTCCACCGCGTTGTCCATGTAGCGAGACACCTCCGAGACGGCCACGCCCTCACCGCCGCTGGAGATGTGGGACAGCCAGGCAGCCACCGCGGACATCTCGTAGGCACCAGCGGCCACACCCCATTGGTGGTCCTGCTTGAAGTCCGGCGTTACCTACATCAGCACAGATATCCTCCAGGCTGGGAACCGCAGACCACTGTACCTGTCGGTAGTAGGCCAATGCCTGAGGATAGTCTCGAAGGTGGAAGGCGAGGTCGCCGGCCAGACGGATTTGCCACTCCAAGCTGGATAGCGTATATCCCTCAGGAGCCGTCCGAGTACCATGGGGGTCTGCAGGAGACGCCCTGATGCTCACCGAAGAGTCGTGACGAACTCACCCTGGCCACTGCCGATGGGGCCATTGATGACCTCCGTGCCAGGGAGGTTGGGTTTCCTCAGGAACCGACTGAAGGCGTTACGAAAGCCTTTACGCTTGAGCGAGATGGTCTCGTCCAACTCTGCCAGTTTCTCTCCGCCCAGGGTACCGCACACTCAGTCACTATAGCCGTACCTAATGGGACAAGGGGCTCTAGCCCAGGTATCGAAGGCAAGCGAACGCCGAGTCGCCAAAGGACGAGGGCAGGCTACTCGAGTGCATCGCGAGGTCGACAGAGGGCAGGGGATGCGCCCACCTAGCCGTTGCAAGTCATCAATCTCGCTCCACTGCACGCCTGTTGCGGCATACTCATCTAGGACAGGTGGAAAGGGGTTTCGCCTGAGAATCCGACCCAGTGTCCGAACGACCACTCATGACCATCGCCTACCGGAAGAGGGCCTGTATGTCGGGGACGGGAGGCTCCGACCCTTCCCCTACGACTAGGATAAAACAGCTCTGCGGAGAATAGGTCTTCTGCATCAGACTGAGCAAGGCGTCCAAATCGAGGCCAGGAGGGGCCTTCGAAGGGTCGTGGATGAGCACCTAAGACGGCGATAAGGGCCACGGCCCCTCAGCCCCGTACCCACCTTCATCCGAGCGGCATCTGGATCGAGGACACCCCGCCTGGCGAGGGGAGGCATGTTCGACTCATGCATGAGCTGCTCGAAGGACTGTATAGGGTCCGCAGCCTCGCCGCTGTCCGCCATGGCAGGCTCCAACACGCTAGTGGACGCCACCAGCACGGTGGCCAGTGGCTGGGAAATGCATCTACAGAGAACATGCCGGTGGACAGGCCTTCACCTCAGGGAAGCGCTCACTCATGGTCACTAAATGCTAGGGATGTGACCTCTGAGGACAGCCATGCATCGAACCATGGCGGGGAGGTCCCCTCAAGGGACTGGCCTGACACCAGGGCGTAACATCCCGGAGAGTCGAGGAAAGAGTGGTACCATCCTGAGGCACGCAGGCGGCAAAAGCCTTCGCTGATTGGTCTTGTGCGATCGACTCCGGTACTTGACTGGCCTCCTCCGTTGCCACAAACCGAATCCGAAAACCCTGAGAGTCGACATAACGAAGGGGCCTCGGTGACCCTCAGTACTTCCACTTGCCGCGGTCTGCCGTTGGTGCGGGCCTGTACCGTCAGGGGCGTGTAGTAGCCCCCGAAGGGCTGCAGCAGCTCTGAAGCAGGGCTCAGTACAGACAAGGTGGCCGGCGGGAGGCTTACGAGGAATGGTCATCCTGTGGGCCTGCCAGACAACCTCCTTGGCCTGCTCAGTTGCCACTACGACCGCTGTTGCTGAGAATGCCAAGTCCTGGCACCACTGCTCCGAGTCAGCATCGATAGCCGCGTGCGTCATACTGGTCCTTGACCACTGAGATGGCAGTCTGTGATCTCTCTACGCTGTACTCAGCCCGACACAACATCATCGAGGACTGGAAACATGGCCCGCATGTCCCTGCTATATTATCACTACTGTCGTAATACGCACATCAAAAAATATCACAACTCGTTCCTTGGTAGTACCGCAACTTGAGAACTTCCCGTCCACTCGAGAGACCCACCAGCCATCACCTCACCATAACTGGATCCAATAGAAGTGGCCGGAGAGATTACTGCAGAGCCCGGCGGAGTATCAGCATCACGAAGTACCCTGAAGCCCTCGACTCCGGAGTCCCATTGACCTGGTTCCCATGCCGGACACAGAAGCCGCCACTGACAGCCCCTTTAGTACACCCCTCGAAGCCCGCACCTCTTGCCACCACCATGCCTGATGCAGTACTCTGTCAAGCCTACCGCTCCTCTACCACATCCTTCATAAGAGCACCGTCGCCCCCCACCGTGTTCGAAGCATCTGTCGGACTTGGCACAGGAAGCCTTCGGACACTCGGCCACGCTACATCGTCTACCACCGCCGTGCGTGACACAGAAATTGCTAGCTCCCGCAGCCCCACTGGCGCAGCCTTCCTGTTGGCATCTTCGTCCACCACCGTGAGTACCACAGTAGCTGGAGGACCCTCGAGCTACTCTGCCGCAAAAACATCGCCGGCCGCCACCGTGAGAGGCGCATCTTCGTGCTTGCGCGCCTACTCCCGCGAGCTAGCCTCGTGCACTCAGGGACTTCACACTTCTTATGGGAAGACTTTCCGAGAGCTACCAGAGCTGGGCGTGGACTGCCGAGTGACGGCCACTGGAGAGGAAAATCGGAGCTGCTCAGGAGTATGCTGTTGAAGAGACTGAAAGAATGCGCTCCCTACGGATGCTCCCCTGAGCTACTACCATCTCCGAGGAGGCCGAGGAGGCGGTGGAGGACTCTATTGACCTCGAGGGGGACGGAGTACCACACAACATGCCTGACACCAAGTGACCCGTGTGATGGCCCTACACCCATAACACCTTCCGACGACGATGACAGACTCGGCCTTGACTGTTCCTCGGTCCCCCAATGGCAATTGCATAGTAAGGGGCAATGACGTCGCCCCAACTCCTTGAGCGGGCGACGTCGGCTGCTGAGTAACTAACAGGACAGTCTCAGAAGGGAATGGTACGAGCAGCGAGCCTACAGGCAGGCACCACAGGGGGCGGGAAGGTCCGCTCGAGGGCTGCCAGGCTAGCGATGTAACGGTTGCCGATAAGTCTCATTCGATTGGCAACCCGACGTTGCTGCAGACTTATCCTAGTAGCCGTACATATGGCCCTGGGAGGGTCCCTTTCGTACCTGGCGAGAGCGTACCGGCAACCCACCCTCCTCTCTACTACTCCATCTCCACTTTGGCGAGCTCCTCAGACAGTCTGTTCTGGTAGGCAGCCAATGCCCCCAGAATCCGCAATAACAATGACGACGATGGGGAAGCTGCCGCTGGTTCTTCCATACAGATGGGTACTACCCGACCACTGCCAACCCGCCACGCCACCATTCGTATTGCTTTACTCCACTCAAGGGCTCTACGCTCCAGAAACACTCATGTCACACGACTGGCAGAAGTACTAGTAGAGGCGGTCGCGGCCGCGGCAGTCTGCCCCTCCGAGACCTCTCCAGTGAGTTGCCCTATGGCGGCCAACATCACGTCCGCAGCGTCATCCTGAGCCGCCCTTATCGAGGTGTGCACCTGACGAGTATCGTGCTGCGGCTGAGTGGACCAGGGTTGAGGGCAGCACCTCCACGAGATCGACACTGCAGGACGTGCGGTCGGCCGTCGTGCCTGAGGTTAACCTTGAGGGAACATCGGAAACCACCTGAGCATGGTTATGAGGGAGCTGAGAGGCACTCCGGAAGTGCTCACCCATCGCTGGCTCAAAAGACTCGACTGTGAGGACGTACGCCCGCTCCACGCAGAGGGTAGCTAGGGCCTTCACGCCGGCCTTGGAGGGAGATGTGGACGAGTTAGCCGCTGCCTGAGAGCCGACATAAGGGCTACTCTTGAAGGGTATCTAGGCCAGAGGAGCAGGTGTCCAAGGAAGGGATAACTCCAGCCCTACTCGCAGGGGTTGGTTGATCGAGGCTGGGGTCCTGGGGACCAGTCCGAGATCATCGGGGTTTATGGGCCGCTCAAAGCTCAGCCTGATAATCAGCACCTGGGCCCCCTCATCCCCTCTCTAGCCACAGTACTTTTCCACGCAGAACGCAGCTCGCATGGCCTCCAGTACTTGCCGCGACACCCAGGCATCGGTGGCAGCGTACTCTAGTTGACTCGGACTGAGCGGTATCTGACCACCTCAGAGTGCCGCCAACCCGCGTGCAACAAGGCCACCGCCCTAACCTGCTCCCAGTTGGATATCCTCTCGGCCTTCAGCAGTCGTTTGTGCAGGAAGAGTGCGCAGAGGCCCTGCAGGCTCCGAGGGTTACACCGCAGCCCCATGGCCAGCAGATGGAGGTCAACAAAGCCCTGGCACTTGAGACCTGTACCAAATTTCCAACACAACCTGTACAGGGGAGTATTACTCTACCCGAGAACTCCCGATAGACCGTGGCGACCTCGGAGGTAGCCCCCTGGCTGGCCTTCGTGATGGTGGGGTCCGTCAATAACTTGGTCAAGGTAGGCGGCAGGGCGTCCAGCTGCCGTACCCTCCACACACCGCAAACAGCAGCGGAGGCGATCTGACTGACGAACCGCTACAACAACACCATGTGATGGTACTCAACTTGTATGATAGCGGTCTTGTTGGTGACCCCGGGCACGAGGCTCGGCTTGGTCTCGCTATCAAAGCCAAGGAGGGTCTCCTTTCTCGAAGGCCACTGCAGCTTGGGCGTCCTCCTCAGGCGTGTCAATTATCATTACTCGACCCTTGAACTTCAGAACTGAACCGCAGGGAAGACTGAGGAGCTCTCACACTCTGTTGAGCAGACCCTACCTGGTAGGCCAGCAATCTCCAGAGGGGTTATAGTCAACTTAGGGACCTCCTTTGGGGGTCCTTCGGGTTGTGAAGTGAACCGTCGATGGACGGTTTGTAGTATACGGTACGATGAGGTCTTCAGGACAGCCTCATTCAGCCTGGTAAGAGAGGTAATGGTCATTGGTAAAGGTTATTTGAGGGCTCTTGGAAATTTCCAATCTTGGCATTCTTGCCTTATCTTGAATTTCCTCAGTGCCCAAATCCCTTCAAGTTTGTCTCGTTTTCCATGGAACTAAGCTGCCCGCCTCGAAGTCCCTCGGTGGGATCTTGCGCCGATCTGCTTTGCCCTTCTGTTAGACGCTCTCCGCCTATTGAATCAGAGCTCTAGCTAGCTAGTTGTTACTTCCTAAGCATTCACTACTATCCCTTGTAAATTATCCGTGCAAGACTCTCAGCCCACTCTGCGGAGATCCTCCGCTCGTCTGGGATTTCCACCCTTGTTGTTCGCTAGGCTTCAGACAGGCTCACCGGTCCAGCCGTATCAACTTCAGTATCGATTGTTAGTCGAGGGTTGCCGTCTACGACTGTCACCTTTCAGTGTTCTTTGGTGCCCTTCCACCTTGCCATCTGAGCACTATCACTACCCTCGCAGCATGCTTCGGTAAGTCACCCGCGTGCCCGCATATCCCATCGCCCGCCTTCAGATTCGCCACGGCTCTCTCCTCGACTTTCGTCCTGGTAGGAGCTCCCCTCGTTATAGCAGAGCCGCCGACCTTTGACGACTACTCCTCCTCTGGTGTGGTGGTCAGACGGCTCAGCGGTGTCGAGGACGAGGCCTCTATTCTAGCCGCGATCTTCGGTGACTGTTCTTGCAGCAGTATCATGGACTGTGACACGGATTCCCCCGGCACCTCGGTCCTGGTAGCACCACTCGACCTCATCGTGTCCCTCATCCTCATGCTCTACGCCTTCAAGGCCCTCGGCTCCATGTGTGATGACTACTTCGTCATCGCCCTGGAGGCCATCTCAGAGGCCCTCGACCTCTCGCCTGATGTGGCTGGTGCGACCTTCATGGCTGCAGGCTCCTCTGCGCCTGAGCTGTTCACCTCCATTGTTGCCACATTTCTCATCGTCAATGAGGGCGGCGTTGGCACGATCATCGGATCTGCCATCTTCAACATTCTCGTCATCATCGGGGCGACCTGTCTATTCGCCGGACAGACTTTGAAGATATGCTGGTACCCTCTTACGCGGGACACTCTATTCTACATTGTAGCCATCCTGGAGATGTCACTCGTACTCTGGGACGAAGAAGTGGTCCTCTGGGAGGCCGTTCTCATGGTAGGCTCCTACGTCGTCTACTGTATTTTCATGAAGTTTAACGAGACCATCGCCGCCAAGGTCGGGGCAAGAGGTGCTGATGGCCAAGTGACGGCGTTCGACGCCGGTGAATGTGCTGGTGACCAGGAGAGGGTTGATGATGGAGCTAAAGAGTCGGCTGAAGCTGTGCCAGCCGATGGTGGTACGGGTGGCCCCGACTCCCCACCACTCGCTGAGCTGCCGAATCTGGCGACTGAGGAGGGCGGACAGCGATCTAGGCAGAACTCCGTGGACAGCAACGGCAGCCAGAGAAGGCAGTCCCACTGTGGGTCTGTCAACCATCCTGGCTCCCGACGGGTGTCCTACCACTATGGTGTCAACAAGTTCCATGCGAAGAGTCGAACTTCGATGGACTTTCCACCTCCACCAACTCTACGCCCCGTCCAAGCAGGCCTCTGCGGGAAATCTCCCGATCGTCTCTGGTGAGGGTGGTGACACGTCGGGAAAAGCCGAAAATGATGACGAGGAGGAGGAGCTTAAAGGGCTGGAGGAAGTGGGTTCGAGACCCTCTACTTATACTCTGGGAGTACACCATGCCTGGTCCCTCTCATTACTGGATCCTCTTCGGCCTATCAATTCTCTGGATAGGAGCTTTGACGTATCTTATGGTTGATGCATGCAACAGGATGGGTTGCCTGTTGGATCTCCCAGCCCTGGTCATGGGCCTCATCTTCCTTGCCGCCGGGACCAGTGTACCCGATGCATTGGGTTCGATCGCGGTGGCCAGACAGGGTGAGGGCGACATGGCTGTGTCCAACGCTATTGGATCCAACGTCTTTGATATCATGCTTGGCCTAGGGGTGCCGTGGACGTTGAAATTGGCGATGGGTAAGGATATTCTCTTCCACAACGCTAAAGATACCTTACCGCAGTACATATTAATTTTATCAGTAGTTCTTCTCCTATTTCTTGGCACTGTTAAGCTTAACAAGTGGATGCTCAACAAACAGATGGGCGCCTCTCTGCTGGCTATTTACGGTGCTTATGTTATCTACGCCCTCATTCGGGGTAGTTCTGACGACGCCTAACCATCTCGTCATGAGGGTACTGTTCATTAGCATGTCTTTCCTGGCATGAACAAGAAATGGAAGGATTATTGACGTGGGATTGATGGTGATCATGGTGGTCGTTTGTTCATGTGCAGTTGATGTCCTATCGAAGGCCTTTGTGTTAAGTGTCCCTTCAATCTGGCCAGCAGTAGCTGCTTCGCCCACCGGAATGTTATCGTAGGTGCGGTACTGTTTCCTTCGTAGGGTATATTTTTACAATGCCGCCGTCGGGGTCATGCCATTGTCTTTCCGGCCTCTTCAATCTGATGACCTTCAAGTCCGACAAGCCTGACAAAAGCCGACAGCCTGCTAAGCGCCCTGGTCGACCTCGGATCTGCCCGCGCAGGCTTCGTAGCCATTCTAAAGAGTCGACCGTTTCTGAGTCCATCTTTGGTGGTGGCGGTTGCCGGCACAATGACCCCTCGCGTCTACAGGGGCCGCAACATCACGGCCGACTTCGAGCTTGGGAGAGCCGCTCGGGAGGGGCTTCTCTGGCTCCGTCTTCATTGCCAAGCGCAAGGCTACCGGGGAGAGGTTCGCGGCCAAGCGGATCGACAAGAAGTCCATGGCTGACAAGGACGCTTCTGACTTGGTCTTTTCCGAGGCTGCCGCTATGCTCCGGATCGAACCTCATCCCAACGTTTGTCGGCTGTATGAAGTCTATGAGAACGACGTCACTGTATGGCTGGTGCTCGAGCTGATTGAGGGCGAGGGGGATCTCCACGCCTGGTTGCAGCGACGACGGAAGACGGTCACGGCGGAGCAGGCGGCGGGTATAATAGCGCAAGTCTGGCGAGCAGTTCAACACATTCATCGGGCAGGGGTTGTCCATCGGGATCTCAAATTGGAGCATTTTATATTTGCCAAGAATGGTGTGCTGAAGCTCATTGACTTCGGCTTTGCTAACACTCAGGGTCGCATATGCGGTACTCATCCCTATGTAGCCCCCGAGGTTTATGTCAACGCATGCGGATCGAAGACAGATATGTGGAGCATAGGGTGAGTCCTCGGGATCCCCGTGGTGCCGCGTCTCCGATTTTCCTTCCTTCAGGATCATCGCCCTGCTCTTCACTAAGTGCTACGTGGACCCCGTCATTCGCGAGATTATATTCGAGCCTTTGAAAGGCAGACCTTCACGTCAGCATAGTCGTATACGAGCCCTGAAGCTTGCTAATGCAGTGGCCACGTGCCGCCCGGAAGTTTTCGAATGCCCCGGTGGTGGTGCGATCCCCTCGGAGTTCATCCGTGGCCTCCTTGTCGAGCATCCACCAGCACGGCTGAGCTCTTCTAGTACCCCTTGCTGGATAGCTGAGCAGGTCCATCCCGAGACTGACCGGTTCACGTCTATTGACACCCTTACTGGATGTGAGGTGATGGTACTCTTGGCCGGAGCTTGACGCTGGCGATGCTCCTAGTGGCCCTCGGATGGAAGCCGAACGACTTTACTGTGACAACGATGTGAATGGAACCTTCGTGGACTTCTATGCTCAGCAACTACCCGGCCTTCTTGATGGTCATGATTCCCGTAACAGACACCAACTTGAACACTTATACGACAGAGTGGGAGAACGAATGAAGTCGAGACGCCGTACTGTTCGAGCGCTAGTAGACATGGCGTGTGACGCTTCGGCCTCTACGACTGTCTCCTCGAGTCGGTACTCCGGCAGCCCATTGGGGTCCTGCAGGAAGGTGCCCTCCTATGATTGACTCTGTCAGCAATTAGCCATCGGCCTCATTGGCCTCGAGGCTACCATCCCTTTATCATCGTATGATCTCCTCTTTGAGTATTTTTGGAATAGCCAAATAATACAGGTTGACGAAGACACTGCTGCCTACATCATCATGGAGTGCAGCTGTGCGAATTTCTAAAGTGTCATAATTCCAATTTTGTGTGTTTCATTGTGAATTCCCTTCAAGTAGTGTTCGTAGTGATTTCTCGTTGTGGCGTTGTTACCCATAAACCGCGTGCGTAAACAGCCACCGTGACTGCGGAAGTCAACACTGCACTTATTATTCGGACAACAACGCGATACACTGCAGTGGTCACAACACATGCTGTTTCTTCATTCCTGGGACGTAACCGGGAGTGCTTGGTCGGAGTGCCTGGTCAGATGAGGGTGGGATACTCGAGAGAAGCTCGCAGACAACCCACTGATGGCTGTTCCTGCAACTTCTCTCGAAGATAAGATTGAGTACGAGGTAGCGCTGAGAGGAGGCAACAAGCACCGAGCCGCCTGACTGAGGTTCGCCTGCCTTGCAGCTGTTGGTGGCCGTCCCGACGACTCAGCTGTCCACGGTCTGTGGATGCCACTCGCAGCGGGCACCATGCTGGTCTCTTCCACCAGCAGCGATGGTTCTGCCCCGAGCTTGATGGACAGAGTGGAGTGGAGGCCTGAGGGGTGGGTGAGGAATGAGGCTGCCTCAGACTTACCACGGTCGAAGTGGGGTAATTTGCGCTCTAGTAGTTGGTACTGGAGCTGGTAGTATGATAGCGGAGTAGCATCGCAGTGGTCACGCACGTTGATAGTAGCCTTGGCCTCAAGCAGACTATGAAACATCATAATAGATTTCATGAGGGGTGCGGATGCCTCTGGTGGTTGCTACAGGTCCACAGCCTCGATGAGGTGCCTGTGTCGTGTCATGTAAGCTGCGTAGCTGAAGGCCTGTGCAGGAGTGAGCTCTGCAGGCGTAGCGTATCAGTCCTTACCCCTCGTAGACGCGGTACAGCCGCCAGCGCTAGCGTGGGAGGTCTGTCCTCCTCCTCACTCTCATCATCCCCGCCAACCTCTCGAGGTGTCTGAGCACTGCCACGGGTCAGCTACCTCGGATGGGCGGTGGGGTCCCCACCTCCTCTGATGGGAGCTCAGCACCGCATAGGAAATGTAGTGCTGTCTGGTTCTCTGGAGTGCTCTGGGAGACCTAGTCGATGGATTAGCCTGGCGGGCCACCATCCAGCACTACCTTGCCATCGCTGGAGAGGATGTGACGAAGCAGCGACAGCTGATGGCGACGGTGGTCGGCTGACACAACCCGAAGGGTTCCGAGACTTCAGATGTTCCAACCCACAGCTAACAGCCTTTGTAGACAGAGTTACAACAGAGCATAAGGAGGGTGAGGTACTTCGGCAGCTCGACTGGCCGAAGGAGGTCCGGAGCCCCGCACCTGGTAGGTTGGAACTACGCGAGGACGATGCGCTGCTCCTCACCGCAGGGCCATGTCGCCGATGACGGTGCTGAGCTGAGGACGCTTGTCCCCCGTGAGAGCCTCCAGCTGCCGAACCTGCGACTTCTATTGCCCCGCCAGCAGGCCAGTATGTGGACGCTCGGGTCGGCGGCTCACAGGCTCAACATGATCATCCATAGCCGCACGCTTGATGGCGTGCATGCTACTGCCGTCGGTGAGGGCCTGGTCGGAGAGGAGGGCTCGGAGGTCCGAGTGCTTGGCGAGCTCAGCTGAGGCGGACAATCGTCGCACTGTAGAGTAAAGGACAGGGAGGCCTTACGCAGCATACCCTCCCATCCTCTGCTTATCGAGTACCTGCAGTCAACCGGGGTGGGCGAGGTGGGAGCTCGCCCTCAGCCATTGCCCGCGAAAGGATACCGGAAGGACCTCTACTGTGCCTACCAGGCTGCCGACCGCCCCAGGGAATCTACCGCAGTAGCATCTGTATGGTCCTTGCACGCGTCCACGAGCAGCTTTACAGCCCCTCACCCTGAAGGAACACTGTCCAGGCCTAATGGGTTAGAGCATCCCTACCTGCCTAGGGCCGGAAGCCATGACCAGTGGGCTCTGCTTCCGCCCAGCTAGGGTCTTAGCATCTAGCATATCTAGCTTACCGGTCTCGATGGCCTTGTGGATGAGGTACTCCAACACCTGTGTTGTCGACGTTGTGTCGTTACACCCTCCCTCAGCCCCTACCTCGATGTGGTTGTACTCGATAGCAATATGAGACAGTTGCCACCAGAGGCGGCAGGGGGAGGGGGCCTGTACAGTCGCCTTATCAACTCTTCTCTCTCCTGTGCCTTGGCATCCTTCCCACCGCCTGATGCACCTCACCCTCGGTCAGGCTCCCCCTTCTTGTCAACCGTTACCGCCCTTCTTTGCGTCCCCCTTCCCTTTTTTCGCGGCCTCCTTTCCCTTCCCGTCCTTCCCTTTGCCTTTAGCAGCCGATTTTGCCTTGGCTACCGCCTCCTGCTGCTGCTGCTGGCCCGAGAGGCTCGTGCCTGGCGTCGCTCCCCAGCACGGATGCAGTCCGCTGTACTCCTACCATCGTCGCGAAGGGAGCCGTCACCACCCAGCCGCTCCATCATCAACCTCACTAGAGGCAGGTTGCCATTCCGGACTGCAACCTGGGATGCTCAGTCGGGCAGCACTCGGCCACCGCATGCCATCGCGTTCCACTACCTGTAGGAGGGTCCACCGGCGTAGTGCCTTCGTGCGCAAGTTGACGGAGATGTTAAAGACTTGGCACAACCTCGCCACTTCGGTGGTTAGCTCAGCAGTATCTGTCCGACCATCCAACGGCACCCCTGAGAGTAGCATCACCAGCATCGTCCTCGTGCTGAGCCGTGGACGACACCACCAACTGCTTCAGTCGGGCCTCCGCCGCTTCCCTGACAGCTACTTGTTGTGCGGCTGAGGAGGGATGCGCTCTGGCTTGGCCCCACACTGCTCAGCGTACGCGTGAGTGCGTAGGTCTTCGTTGCCTGCTTGCCCTTCTTCTTCCCTTTCTTCTTCCCAGCAGCCTTCTTACCCATGCTGAATCAAATAGTCCCTACCCGGCCCGTTCCTCTATAAGCATACCACCACCGATCAACTCCATCGTACTCAACACCACAGGCCACCGTGATAAGAGGTCTCTGGCTCTTTAATAGTGCTCTTGTTATGCTTCCCCATCAGTCTTATAATACTAGCTGCCGTTGCCTCCTCAGCCAGTCTCGACCAAACTCCGCATTGCTTCATAGTGGATTGATGCTTCCCATTGTGCTACTTCGACCCCTCGTAGTTCCTCAACCACAAAGCATCTGCGAGTGAACTTCCACATTCTCGACGATCCCGTGCTCCCTGCCCTCCGATGATAGTCCAGCGCGTCCGCCGCGTTCACTCAAGAGTTCAGGCATTCAGTCCAGGAACCGGCAGTCTCGAGCCGAGAGAGGCGAGGACGATGCTGCAGGGGTCGTCCGGCCATCTCGAAGTGATACTGCGCAGCCCTCCGCTCGCCCTCCTAGGAAATTAAGATCCTCCCGTAGGCCGGACTCGGCTACTCCCTAGCAGCAGAAGGATTGAGCGACTGAACGAAAATCCAGGGCGGATGGGTAGTGGGACATCATCCTAGGAAGGCATGCCGGTAAACTTTGGTTTGGTAAAGACGGCCTCCTCCAGTCGCTTCAGAGCATCCTAAGAGGGGTTACAATATAGGCCGAAGAGAAGGCAGCACGGCGGTGCCCCTCACCAGTTTTTGTTTGAAGTCCTCAGCCTTCACTCGACTCCGATCTGACACCTCCCGACCCCTCTCCAGTACCTTGCGTACCAGGAGTTCGTTGAAGTGGTAGGGGCTTGCTGCATGTTCGAGTGGCTGGGACTTGGTCGACGCTGTAGCCTTGTCGGATACTCCGCTCTCGAAGCTGCCGACCGGCCGGGTCGTGCCCTGGCCAATCTGTCGCCGATCAATTGAAGCATCGGTGCTATGCATTGCCGCAGCAGTCCCGCTCGTCGACTCGACAGCAAGAGGCTTGTCCTCAGTGCGGCCTCTAGTGACTGTACTGTCGAGGCTCGCTGCCCATGGAACCTGGCTAGCGTCCACCATTGCTGGCAACGGCCGTGGCACCCCCACAGGCGCTCGTCGGGGTGACGCTGGTACGAACACTGGCCCTTGGTACCTACAACGAGCGGACTGTGGGGCATGATGTCTCTCTCAGACCCTCACAGTTCCACTCCTGATGTCCTCCGCGGTGTGAGGGGGTGCTGCGCTCTTTGGGGCGCCGGTAGACTGCCCACTGACGGCGGTGATTCTGGACGAGACCTAGCATGAGCGGCATACAACAGCGAAGTGCTAGAGGGTCACGCTACCTGGCCGGGCTTTCTAACTCCCTTGCTCCCGCGGGCGGTGGCACTGGCTTCTGCGGTAGGCCTCGAGGGGTAGTCGGCCGCGGGGTGCCGTTGCGTTCATGCCTTTCTGCGAGCTTGCGACGAAGCTGTTCCACGGTTGCATGCAAATCCTCTTCGTGCCTAGCGCGCTGGCTGAGACCTTCGTTGAGCCTCTCAATCTGCTAACAACAGAAATAGGGCCAGCGAGCAGCGAGGATTAGCCTCACCTCCTCACCCATACACCATCTCCTCCAGGCACTCCACACCCTTCCTAGCACCACTCGGCCAGCCTCCCCGGCCCACTTGTCGCCGAGAGCCAGTATTCTAGCAGTCACTGAGAGGGCAGCCCGAAGCTCGTCATGAGCTCATCGTGTTGTGCCCCGCCTACCCTCCACTTTGTAAGAGCAGTAAGCATCCACCAGGGCTGCGTATGATTGCTTGCTTTCATCGACTGCTTCATCGGTCTGGACGAGCCGGTCCACTTTCGTGCTCTGCGATGGTCCGTTCCTTCCGGGGGGTGCTCCACCGCCCTCTTGCGTAGCAGGGAAGCGCTGAAGACAAGGAAGGACCCGAATCATGCCGGTTGCACAGACGCTACGGAGCCGGCTAGGAACGCAGTATCCTCACCTTCCCTCGCTGATATCTCGAAGTCCCATGAGACCTGCGTACTGGAAGGCTGCTCTCTGGCTCATCCTTCCCGCTCGGAACACTTAGCAATGCTGAGCTCAAGGACTCCACCGAGGGGCTGCCATCCTCGGTAGGAGCGGCCGCCATGACCACCGCATCTCGGCACGGACGGGGCTCTGTACCGACGCCCGTCGACGTCTTAAGCGGCGGTCCATGACGGAGGTACTTCATTCTTGTTTTCACTCCCTTCCACGTTTTTCGTGAGGAGCTCAGGCACCCATCCAACCGCTGCTTCAACTCCGGCAATCCCTCGCGCGCCCTCGTTATAGCGGACCGTACTCTGCGGTGCGCCCGTACGGGCAAGTCGGAGGGCAGGCAGGCCGAGCTTCGTCCACCATTGGATTTGGGCTCCCCTCCGGCCATTGTGGACTTCCCAACTGCAGCCAAGTCGATTACTGCTTTATTGACAACGCTGTGCCACTTAGTGGTCGCACGAACGGCAATAGGTAGTGGACACGGTGCAAGGGGCACAAGCCTGGCAATGATGCATGGGTAGAAATCATGGACGATGGGGTGGTGGGGGAGGGAGCCCACTAGGGCCTCGACCGGACTGCCGGCCTGGGGTCCTGGGCGAAACTCCACCTCCAAACGAACCTGAGAGCAAGTACAGTTCGCTGAGACTGAAGGGTAGATGGTCACTACCGGGCCCTCCGTGAGGCAGCGCAGCAGCAGGGGCTGAAAAAATATGATCGGTCGAACACGATGCTGAGGAGGGATGACTGCCCTACGTTGGCTGCCGCTCGAGCGACTCCGGGCTGACGTCGGTGATGGAGGCGCTACTCGGCGAGGGGTCGACGGGGCACTCCTCTCTAGGTTGCCGAGGATGCCAGCGGCCCGATTGCTCTCTGCCATTCGTCCGAGGGAGAACCTAGAGGGGACGATCCACGGTGGCTCGTTCATGAGGGACGAGGCGATGAGCTTACTTTCCCTTGGGGGACTTCGGAGGGGACTCTGCTGGCTTGTACTTCAGCAAACTGCTGGTAGCCGAGAGGTCAAGAGGATCCGGCTCGGACGCTGCAAAAGACCAAGTTTGATGGCCACCCGGACGCTAGCCCTGACCCTCACCTTCTTCGCCTCTCTCACCGATCTTCAGAGGAGGGGGAGGAGCCTTGTGACCACGGGGATGGAGGGGCCTGTTGAGCGAGTCCAGCAGCGGAGGTAGCGGCTATCTCCCACTACTTGCGGCGAAGGAGTGGTACTGCCATCAGCACCTCCTTCCACTTCGACCGAGGTCTCGACACCTCCTGGTAGGGATACGGGAGGGGACATAGCAATGGTCTCGTCAGGAGGGGGAACCTGACAAATGAGTACCCTGGAGTTCCGGATGCTCCTCGGTAGTCGTCGCTCACCTCCTCTGAGGGCCTCCGGGGCAGAGGGGTTGCTTAGCAAGAGGCTTTCCACAGATCTGTGTGTCTGTTCTAGAGGGTCCTTGTCCAGACCCTCTTCCTGCTGCTAACCATGGATAGGACCATCCATTCACGTCGGAATGAGCAGGACCCACCTCGGGTTGTTCCACCGTGTCATCGACCGTTGCGGCTGGTACGGGTTCGTCAGCTCCCTCAGCTGCAGAGGAGAGTGTCACTTGCTGCTGCCTTTCAGCCGGAGCCTCTGTCTTAGTCGAGGGGACGCCGTCCTCGGGACCACCAGGAACAGAGAGAAGTGCCTTCGACTCGACGCTGCCAGCGGACGGGTCTTCTCCTGCAGGATGGTCCACGTCCTCATCGACATTTTTGGGGGCTGCAGGGGCTGCAGTGGCTGTGGAGGTGGTGGCAGCACACTCGGGGCGCCCGCTGTCGGCCGATCTAAATAAGGAGTGAAATTACTAGACACCAGCAGTATGTCAGCCACCTACCGGCGAATCGTCGGCTTCCCCCTCCCCAGTGCTAACTCGTGATGCAATCAGAGTTTCCTTAGAGAGAGTTGGTCCCTCGGTCTTGCCGAGTGCACCACCACCGTCGGTTGGATCATCGTCCTGAGTAGAAGCCAACGTGGTCTGTCGACCTTCTCCCTGCAACAGACACGTGTGGGTGATAACCCACTGCCCGAGGCCCAGTCCGCGGGACAGACCACGATGACGATCACCTTAGCATGGTCATCAGTGAGCGGCAAGGGAACGACCTTGTCGCGTTTACTCCTCGACCACAGAGCATCGAACATCTCCTTCTTGTGACTGGTGAAGGACTGGCCGAGAGCCGCTAGTCCCTTCCTCCCCGACGACATCAACGACGCAACCTACAGCAACAGTCGACTTGGCGGATGGGAGAATTACGGCCGTTCGGCACACTGGAGACCCCGGGTTCAAATCTCAGCACGTGCAATCTCACTAAAACGCTCAATCTCTGACCGAAGGCGTATGCCCTAGCCGAGAGAGGCCCGCCACGAGTCGTGGTCCACGACCCCCGCTTCTTCCTCCGAGCCAATACGTTCCAACGGCCAGACAGACCCAGCCCGCTCACCTTCCTGTTGATGTTGGATGTTGACGGCGACGACGGGCTTTCTGGTCGAGCATCATCATCGCCCCCGGCTCTGTTGTTTCCCCGAGCTCTCGACTACTCCATCGCCAGGTGCTTCGACTGCGAAGGGAGCTAGGAGTCCTGCCAGTGTGGACAATCACTGAGCTCACCTGAAGCTGTTGCCCTGTCTTGGTCGTCCTCGTCACCCTCCTTCAAGTTCGACTCTCCGTCAGCCTCCCCCTGCCATGCAGGCAGAGGGCTCAACTCCTGGTTCAGGAAGCCTGAGAATGTATACCAGTACTGAGGTGGCAACGGAAGAAGCTCCTTACTGGCTGCTGCAGTCCTCGGCGTCAGAGGCCTCGGTAGGGCTACTTCAGGAGGGGAGTCGGGTCGGCCATAGGGGTCGTCCCAGTACACAGGCTGTCCATCGTACGGGTAGGCAGGCAAGGCAAGCATGGGCGTTGGTGGCGGGAGGGCATACTCCATGGGCGGGGTCATGGGCCGCATGGGCATGGACGGCGGTGCCTGCTGCATCATCGGGTGCGTCAGAATCTCCACCGAGTATCTTAGCTCACCATGAGCTGCGGCAGAGGAGGTCGCGCTTCGTACATCGAGGGCGCATAGAGAGCGCCGAATGATGCCTAGAGTTGAAGAAGAACGGGACGAGCAAGCGTGATGCAAGGGAGCCTACAGTCCTGCTCCGTGGTGGCGTGGGGACCGTGTCCAGTATAGCCAGCGGCTTGGGGGCTGTGAGTCCTTCCGGCGTTATACCGAACATCTCGAATGCCGTACCTTGCAGCCCAGGCATGGGTGAGGCGACAGCAGCAGCAGTGAGGCTGAGCTACCTCTCTTGTAGCCGATGGAGACGTAGTAGTCATCCCATTGCTTTATGAAGTCAAAGCTGGGCAGGTCATCGTCACCGAGCATCGTCGTCGTACTATCATCAGTAGTGGCCTGAGCCGTCCCAACACCGGTGAGGCGACAGCGCTGTGCCCAATGCCCTACCAAGTTCTGTTTCTCCTTACGCTTGGAGCGGCGGTACAGTGCGAGTGCCCCAGCCGCAGCCAACATGCATACCAGGGCAGCTACGAGGATGACCGGCCAAGTGGAGCTGGCCTCCGACGCTGGACCATCAGGGCCGACATAGAGGCCGAAGTCGCTGCTGGGCCCGACTTGAATGACCCCACCAGTCACAGGCTGCAGCTCATAATGTGACGCCTTGCTGCAGGGCTCGACCACCTCCGATGCCACCGCCCCTGATGTCGCTATCTTACCTGGCCAAGGCGACGATGGTCGGACGTGGAAGGTTGCTGTAGCTTACTTGCGATGTAGTCGTAGTCACAAATGCATACCCGTACCTGCAGGACAGCTTGCCCGTATTACTGCTACTACTGCGGTTGGGTAAACTCACTGTAGCTTCATTCGTTATCCTTATACTGGACACACCATCACCACACACCAGACGCTGATCGTGATGGCCGTCGTAGTTGCAAGCAGCACCACCGTAGTGGGTAGCATTATCGGCCCCACACTGTGCGGAGGCTGCCGAGAACAGCATCACTCGGTCCTCTGCTGGGGACAGCTTATCCCCATCCACGACGACTTTGAACGGAACCCCGGCTGTGATGTCGGGCGGGACGGTGGTGGCTGATTCCACTACGGCCACTGGGCAAAGGTCGGTGTTGCACTGCACCGTCTTGGCGAGGAGGGACTCGATCGGACAGGCCGTACCACCGCCTCTGGACGTGACCAGGATGTTCCGACGGAAGGCTTGGGACCCGGTACCGCATGGCTTGGAGCAGTCCCCCGCCGCCCACCAATCGCCAACGACGCAATCGACACGTTCCTCCACCACTATGCTGGCAATCTCGACCGAGAAGAGGAAGGCCGCGTCGCAGGGCGGGGAGCCGCACCAGCAGACATAGTAAAGGCCATTGGCTGTGAGTTGAGGGACCTTGAACTCCTGTGAAAGCATGCCGTCAGACACATTGGTCATGGCAGCCACCTCCAAGTAGGGTATACCTGGGGAGGGGGTATGCCGGAGGGCTAGAGCTGGAGAGCGGACCTCCCTCTTACTGGCAGCGAATGAGCCATTGGAAGGCGGCAGCCCACAGGAGGACTGCTGGGCGGCGTTAGCTTGCATGATACCACCATCGACGACCATGACCCTGTTGTCAGGGCGTAGTAGGCGGCCCGTGATGGTAATCACAGTGAAGGGCGACCCTGGATTGGTGATAATGGGCTGCGCTGTGGGGTCGACTACGGGCCCCCGATGTTCACAGTGCCTGCAGCAGAGACCACCCGTAGACAGCAGGACCACTGCAGGGCCACTCACCGAGATGCATCCAAGGGGAGCAGGCCCCGGTGGCGCTGCTCAGCCTGTCACAGTAGCAGACCTGCAGCTCATCGTCCACCCCTGCTGGCACCGCCTGAGGGACCAACGATGGAGCATGGTGCCTGGTAGCAGGGCCTACCCTAGTCACGGTTATATTGGACCAGGTCATGCCCAGTAGACTGATGCTCGACGGAGGCGTGGAGCAGCTGACCGCATTGGCACAGGAGAGGCCAACCACCGATGACGCCGGTGAAGCGACAGCACCTAGCAGGCTACTGCGGCGCCATCGGCATCACCACGCCCGACTTACAGTCCTCCTCGAAAGCAATTTTCAGCCTGGCCCATTCCCTGGTCCCTGAATGAATGCCGCATTGGCCGTACGACCACCATACCCCCTCCTACCATAGTTGCTCTGATGTATCGAGGCGAAGGGGACGTGTATCGAGAAAGGGACGTGGATGACAGCATCGAACGCTTGCTTATCAGGGCCTGCGACAGCGGAGTCTCACAAGGGACATCTCCGACCACCGAGCTCACGTATTTCCGATTGGAGTGGTACCACAACACCATCTCCATTGAGCGGGAGGGCCAGGCACTCTTCCTCCGTATCGGGGCAATGCTCAGTGTGGAAGCACCACACGTGTGCTCTGGTAAGGTTGTCAGCTCCACTGAGGTCGATGTGCACCTGAGGCCGCTGGTCAGCCACCATCCAGACACTGATGATGGTACCAAGTTGAGCCCTGCTATGAGGGACTCTTGGGCCTGGTGTACCCCAAGGCAAGTTGGACCTGCCATCGTCGTCCCAGTCTCGTGCAGGCGTGTATTGTATCCCACCCTCTGTTCCATCATCCCCCTCACAGGCCTCTCTGACCTGGGCATGCGTCGGGGCGGTCCCGTTGACGGTCGGACCAGACAGGGCTGAGCACACCACCGAGCCTCCAGAAGCAACGGCGTAGACCCCGACTGAAGCCACTTGTACGGTGCCTGTGACGAGACGGTAGTACTATCAGTACAGTCCTCTAACCTACTGAATGGAGCCTGTCGAATGCTGATCTCAGAGATACTCCCGGCTACGACCACAGTCCCGATCGGTGCTTCAAAGTGCTCCTAACAGCAGCGTCAGCATCAGGCAGGCGGTCATATTCATCAACACTAAAGCTGCGCTCACCATCCCATCAGACCCGTCACATGCCCTTCCACCTGCTGAGCTCACGAAAGCACAATAGCATACCTGAGTAGAGCAAGAAAGAGATGCTGGAAGGAACGGTTCCAGAGTGTAGGCTCCCCTCCCACTTTGTAGCGTCCCGGCCACTCTATCTGGTCGACTATAAAGGTCGCCTGCGTCTGATCGTCGTTAAGGCTATGAACTGTCCCTAGGTAACTCGGTGACGAGGTGAGGACCTGTACAGTTAGTGACATCATCAGCAGCCAGCATGCCCCCTCCCACCGCTGCCCTCGACATTCCACACTCCTCGTTCTCGTTCACCAGCAGTATACCATCATCCGCTGCAAAACCATCAGCAGTAGCTTGCAAGAGGCACTGTACGCCTTGGTCACACGACCATAGGGACGCACCTTAGTGGGCATAGCATCAAGAAGATCGTACCTCGATGGGTGCATCAACCCCTTACCGAAGGAAGGCCCACGGATGACGACCCGGCCGGCATTGCTGACGAACTGATCAGCCGCACTGCAATCGGCCATACCATCGCAATGGCAGAGCTTATAGCTGCCGAAGACGAGTGGTATCTGGAGCAGGCGAGGGTCCTTGTGGACACGTTAGGAGAGGGCATTACCCCGAGGGAGACGGTGATTGTTTTGGTCTCCGAGTCCGAGGGCTGAAGGGTTGAAGTAGCTCTGACCATCGGCAAAGAGACCGCTGTGATCGGCGCTGCTGTTGAAGGTGTTGTCGTGCTTGCCGTATGTTCCTGCCGAGCATGGCCGATATGGAACTGCCAGTGACCTCAAGCAGGCGTACTTGTGCCTCTACCGCCACACACGCCGTTGATGGCATCAACCGCAACGAGGCGGTCGGAAATGGTCACATCGCCAGACACCACGACTTTGCAGTTGACGCGCAGGTAACAAACCTGAGAGGTAGCAGTCGACACTCCACCCGGTGACAGCGGTCGGTCTCACCTGAACAGTGCTGTGGGTTGTGAGGCCCTTCGACCTAAGGCTGCCAGCAGGGACCGTGTAGTCGGACAACTCCGTACAGGAGGAGACTCCGGGGCACCAGCAGAGATTGAAGACACCGACTTGTCGCGGTATGCCTGCTTCGAACTGGACGACTGTTGACGAGTATCTGTCGGGGCAGCGACCAACACAATGTCGTTGCTGCTTCTCCCAAAAACGACCTGTCTCACCTAGTTCCCGTCAGGCGTGTGCCTTCGCTGAAGACAGTGTTTAGTACAGGGTCATCATTACTACAGGTGCCCCACGAGGGCAAGATAACCAAACCACCACTACCTGAGAAGAAGAGGGCAAGGACGCCACCTCGAGGGGCCTCCCGATGGCGGCGGTGGCGGGGCCTACCATCGCTCAAGACGGCTTCATCGTCCATAGCCACCCTCACTGAACATCCAGCTGTGTAGGCACTGCAGACAAACTCCCGTCCAGTATCAGCAACACCAATAACAGCCAAACTGCCAGATTCCACCAGGAAGTGGGCATCCTCTGTGCAGGGGCCGCTCGGACAGGTACCTGCAGGAAGGGCCCGGCTGCGAAGAGAGCACTCCTCGAGCTCTTAGGAAGGTCTTCGAGATCAACCCGCCTCCATTGAACCACAGTCGACGGCCTTACAAATCTTATATGTTCCAGATCCGGTGACAGTGACCTGGTCCCACTCGAGCGTATCCAGGTCAGGTCCCAGAACGCTAGTCGGCGGCCCTCGAACAGAGATGTCTGAGCAGACGTTGGACCTGCACACCTTCTCCGGAACCTGAAGGGACGTGACAGCCAGAATGACCCCTTATGGGTGATGCTGCTGCAACACCAGAAACATGTCTCGCTTCCGAAACCAACACGATCTAGTGCTCGGCGAGTAGGGCAGCACCACGAACTACTTTTCCTCGTTATTCTGGCTACACATTAGCGGCCCGGAGCGCATTCATTGACTAAGCTGTACGGAGCAACACGGAAAACCCCCACCCTTTTTCCTACTGCGATGTGGTTGGTGCTCGCCCCGAACCTGCCGCACAACACGTTGGTCGCCACCTGAACAGAGAGGACACCGTTGACCGTGCCAGGACACTCGAAGCGAACTCACTATCCTCATCCGCATTGCCATAGCCTCCACGGAGACCCCTCGATTTTGGATCTGGATCGAGAAGGGAACTCCTGAGGTGACCTTGGTTGAGGCTGCTGGGAGGATAACCAGAGGCCCTGTATTGGAGTTTATGATGCCTGACAGAAGACAACCGAACAGGTTAAGGCATTGGGGAATTGCGTTCCCTTCTACCCACCGATATTAACAGGGAAGATGGCGCAGTTATCCCCAAGTGAGGCACAGTAGCAGATCTTGTAGTTCCCTGGGACACCGATGACTACTGAGGACCAGACTAAGTATGTGCCTGTGGACAAAAAGCCACGCCAAATGCTGAGGACATCAGCAGCAGCAGCAGTAGCCGTACTTACTGTTGCCGGACGTTGGGCCTCCCTGCTGGAGGTACTACCACACCAGCATCGTTCTGCACAGCGCTACTGGTGGAGCCTGAGCCACTAGTCTCATGCCTCAGCAACAGCCCCAGGCTCATGACCTACATGGATCGGCAAATTTGATAACCCTTATGCGGTCACCCAGAGCGAGGCCAGTTCCCCTGATAGGTATGTCGAATGGGGACCCAAGCCCTGCCGGCGGAGTGACTATGATGTTGCCTTCTGGACCAGTGACGTCCACCATCCCGGCGTCCACCGAGTAATCCCAGGGAGATACACAGCATATCCGGCCTGAGGAGGGGGAGGCATCGAGAGGCGCTGTAGGCAGCAGGAGGAGGTGTCTACACTCAGGCATCGTCATCTTCCCGCACCAACACAGCCGGTATGAGCCGGGGGCCTCGAACAGCGTATCTGCCATTACCGGCCTACTCCATTGGCCGCTTCATGAAGCCTTACTGTTATAAACAACTGATCCATTGGCATCAAGGGAAGGGGAGGTGGGGATGGAGAGCAGACCGGCACTGTCCGAAGCCGAACTTCCGCACACTTGCGAGGCCGGCAGCACCTTCACTCGGCTGAGTGAATCTAAGCACGGAAGCTCTTTCCGTGGTCCTGGATAGATCCCTACTAAGGCCTGTCCCTTCGATGGTGATGGCTCCTGCAAGGCCAGCAGAGAGAGGGGCATGCGTCTGGTCGGGAGAGGGCCCGAGCACAGTGAGAGTCCCACCGTAGACAAGGCCTGACAGTCATCCTAGGCCGTGCAGCCCCGGCGGTGGACAGCGGCCTCGAAGGGTGTATTACACTGCATGGCGGTCGCAGGAGAGCAGTAGCATACGTCAAGTACTGCTGGCTTCAATACCACAACACTATCCCATCTCAGTAGGGAAGACCCTGATAGGAACACCTTACCATACGCAGAGGCGGCACCGGCCCTACCCGAGCTCGATGGAGCCAGGGTGCTGAGGTCGACAGTCACATTAACGTACTCCTCGCTGGTCGAACATGGACTGGTATGAGATGCACTCGGGTAGACCTGAGGGTTCCCTCGTCCAACAGTCAAAGGGCCTTGGGTGTCCTCACTAGTTTAATCCTGTCGGCCGCCTGGAAGCCCGTCCCTGCTAAGACTATGCTGCCTGTATCCCCGGCTATTACGGTACTCATACTGTCCGAAGGACTAACAGAGATCGGACAGTAGTCTGTGCGGCTGAGTACAGCAGCCCTACATCGGTCCTGATACGGTGAAGGTACGGTAGAACATTGATGTTGGCAAGGGACTCGTTGTACGTGTGGGTGCCGGCTGCTGTGGAGCCTAAGGCATGCAACATCATTCGAGCAAGAAGGCCGGGCCGGCTAGGCTGAGACAGAGTGATCCACTGTGGTAGGATCGAGAGTCTCCGATAGTGCAGTAGGAGCGAAATAAAGCAGTCCCCGCGATCAGGCGGTCAATACTTACAGACACTCCAAGGGCATACACATACAGTGTAGGTGCCGGTGATGTAGAGCTGGAAGTTCTCACAGGAAAGGCTACTGCCCGTAGCCGTACCTACCACAGACAAGCTCATCATGGCCGGGACTAGAGGCAGGCCCTACAGGGCGAAGAAGGGAAGATCATGAGCCCCGCGTCAGTGCATGTACTAGAACCTGGATAGACTGGTCAGCACTGTGCTGGACTCTAGTCCTTCCTTACTGTTGACTATCGCCATACTATTGGAGGCGTTGAAGCCGCTACCAGCTAGAGTAACGTTAAAGAGAGTTCCCGCAGAGGGGCTGACCGGCGAGGCCGAGAGGGACGAGTACACAACCTGCAAGGAAGGGGCCTGTAGCCACCCACGATACAGTCTGTGATAAGGAAAGAGTGGAAGATGCAAAAATGGGTGCTCGAACCCTCAGCTGCTGTTGCTGCTGCTGCCGTACTGTACGGCATAGTGCCCTCGTTTTTGCGTGTGGCAAAGATGTTTTAGTTATTACAGACTGAATACGGTTCGCCCGTTAAATTGAGTCCGGTGAGAGAAATTGTCCAGAGCTGATGTAAACTATTGAAGGCAGCATTTTGTACTGGAACTAGGTTGGGCTCAGTAGATCACAAATTTGTAGGCCTCCCGAAATCAGTCCTGGGCAATCCTTTCGACCAGGATGTCTAGTCATCGGGCTTACGGCAGAAGCCACGTCCCTCGGTGCAAAAGCCACGACGACCGCTATGATGCAGCGCAATAGCGCCTGCCTGTTGGGGCACCGCAGATGATGATTAATTACGAAGGAGGATCGCAACTACAAGAGGGCCACTCCTCCCTCCCACCGCCGCCTCCCAGCTGAGCGACAAAAGCTCGAACAGCATTGACAACACAACCTCCACAAACGGGGAACAACAGACTCGACAAGACTCACATGTGCAAGTGGATAAGGGTACTGAGGTAAATGCAGGCCAAGCTGCTGCTGCTGCTGCTGCTGCTGCTGGAGGCTAGCCCGAAGACGAGGAGACTTTATAGCCCATCCTCGAATAGTAGGCCTTGAGGATATGGTCTCGTAGGTCCTCCAACCTTACTATCACTTCGTCAATCATGTCACTACTCTGGCCGAGATCCCTGAGTCCAGGCCTATCGCTACGAATGATACACGGGAGACCCCGCCTACCTCAAAGCACGCTCAACGTCACTGAAGAAGCAGTCCAAATGGTAGTCGCTCATCGACAGGACCTGCATGCGGGGCTCCGAAGTGCCGGAGGGAGTGCCGCTGCCCTACCGAGTGTATCTCCTCTAACGTCCGTCCCTTGTACTCCGACGAGGGCCCTCCGAACACCTGCCAACGTTCAGGATAAGAAGAAGGTTCCTCGGGAGGAGATACGAAGACTAGCCCTGCCCGACCTGAGTGAGGTACTGAGTCTGGCCCTTCCTGATAACCGCTAACTTCGCTGCATTGAAGAAGTTATTCAGTCGCTTATCCCTCACCACCACCTCATACAGCCTGACAACAGTGACAGTATCATGCAAGTTCCACAGGGGCGCCGCGGCCCTCACCTATCCACAAAGTCATTCATGCCGTCCGCCAAGCCGAGCCGTTGGTAGAGACTCTCCTCCTCCGACTGGTGGCGTCTTTCCGCCTCTTCTCCTGCGTATCGAGAAGCCTGCACAGAGAGGACACATTGACAAGTGCGACAAGAGTGACAGTTGCGGGTCGTGCAGCCGAAAAGTAGTAGTGTTGGCGAGAGGGCGTGGCCTTCTTCTTCTGAGTACTAAGAAGCGGCACGGCCACGTGGGCCCTATAGCCGCCTACGTTGTTCACAAGAGATAGCAAATAGGAAAGAGGGGGCGACCATGCCGGGCATCGATGAGCGCACAGTACAGGATATGCAGCGTCAGCTCCCACCCAGGGGAAGGCCCACCTGTGGTGACGTCAGTCCGCACACGATTGACAATGATTAACGCATCATCAGTGACATCCTCGGGGAGCTCCAGCTGCTGTGCCGCCGCCACCATAGCCTCTAGGAATGCATCGAAGTGGAAGTTGGTAAGGTTGAGGCCATAATGCGCGGGCTTGAGGTCGGCGCTGTTGTACTGTACCTGCAGGAGAGCAAAACATGCTTCTGACCCAGAGAAAGGCGAGGGACAATCCTCCAGTGCCCAGCCTACGACGACCGCGAAGACTCGCAGTACTTGACGACGATCACAGCCGCCCCTACGGAGCCACTAGTGAGGGTCCACGAGATTGCCAGATGATACCAGTACGCCGCGATCACATCAAACAGAAGGAGAAAATCCAATCGAATGCAGATGAGCCCTCTAGAGGTATCGACATCGAACCAAGCATCACTGGAATAGCGCTGGGCACCATCGCCTTCGCCGACCAACCGTTTTCCTCCGTCAACCTCATCAGCGTCGAGCTGTGTTCAGGAGGCTTACCGGTCCCCCAAAGGCACCCGAGAGGTACTGATAGACCTTCTTCTGGATCTGCTTCAGCTTGGCCGGTCCCTTATCCAAGTAGTAGCGTATCCTGTCGTCTCCGACTGCTGCTTGATAGAGGAAGTCAACGAAGGTCTCCAGGCTCATGTCGCCTGGCAAAGGTAACTCTGAGGCGAGGGCTGTGAAGTCTCAACGCACCTCCCATCCGATCAATCACTGATTGCCCTTGTTTGAAGGCTAAGGCCCGGAACCTGAGGATACAATCACTTCACCTCGGAGGAAGAGGGCGCTCAGGGGTACCGCTGGTCGAGGGCACAACAGCAGCTGCTATGCCACCCCCTTACTCGTCCTCCTCTGTCCTGCCCAGTACAGATCGTCGGAGAGGCTCCAAGGCTATGAGTGCCTCATCAATCGTCCCATCCTCAATGCCTGCACCCCTGTAGGGCTCTACCGAATATACCAATAAAACAGTCAAAATGGTAGTCCGTAACCTGATAACCTCCGGGTCCAACACCATCAGAGCTGCACAGAATCCTACCCCTAAACCTAGGTGTATGTCCAGGAGATCCCTCCCTTCGTAGGTCTTTGGCCCTCCCAGCTGGTTTATCGTGAACACTAGCTGCCCTTGCTTGATCCTGTCCGCATCCTTCTCAAAGAAGTGCTTTATCCGCTGGTCATTGACCGCCATACTGTAGACCATATCAAATATCCTAGCAAGGCCCTCCGACTCGCCAAGCCTGAGGAAAGCACGAGGCCTGTCGCGGCCAACACCCGCTGACTGCTGCAGCACCTTCTGAACATCTGGTCGGAGCCCCTTAGCCAAACTTCTCTTAGCGATCTCAGTCCGTACTATATACCCTGTGCACACATTCTCCCTAGCTCCCTGTAAGGCCCTGACCACGTCTGCCTGTCTACCACTACCACCGCTGCCGGACCTGCCCACCTCGAGACTTGTGCAGCATCGCCACTGGGTATATCCATCTGATGCATGACTTCCCGCAAGATCTCTATAACCGCATCAAAGTGGAAGCTTGTGATGTTCATAGAGTAATGGGCTGGCTTCATGTCCGCAACATCATACGCTGAAGGGCCGCCGATAGCACCGCAGATGTACTGCGCCATCTTCTTCTTGATAGATTGCACCTGAATGGCTCCACTCAGGCCTCCCACCAAGAGCATATCTTTACCTTAGCCTTGTTCTTCTCAAAGAAGCTCCTCAGCCTATCATCGGTGAGGGCACGGCCGTACACCTCCTCTACAACCATAGTCACCGTCCTCTCCCCACCCAGTCTATCATACCTGCCGATAAAGCCCGTCGCCCAACGAACCCCTTCGCACTGACTTACAGAGGCTTCCTATTGGCAGCCTCCTGCACTTTGCGCACATCATGATCTCGCAGACTTGGATGTACTACGGAGTCTCGGACCGTCTCCAGCAGCACAATACCTAGCCACCGCTCACGCTTGGGAAATACAATGGTCATCCTACACTCGTCGATGGCATCAGGATCCAGACCGACATTGCCGAACTCCCTCAGGGCAAGCTCTAGGAAAGGAGTCGAAGTGGAAGTCCGAGACTCTTATATTAGCATGTATCGTTGGTAGGTCTCTGCCATCATATTCTACCGTACCCCCAAAGACTTGTTTAAGGTATGTACCTGTCAGGCTCAGCACGTCGAAAGCCCCTCCAGCGAACCCTCCCTGGTTACATTGATTCCTCTTCAGTTCCTCTAGTTTGGATCCAGCGAAGAAGTGCTTAACACGCTCATCTGCCTGTAGTGAGTCGTAGAGCCTGTCGACGAATGCCTCGAGGCCCTTGCTCTCTCCCAGCTGTGACCACAGCCCCTGCGTCCCTGCCGACTCGGTCCTTTTCCGGGCCAACTCTAGTCGGACAGTACAACCTATTGTAGACAAGAAAGGTAAGCTGGTTCGCTACGGATGGTGGAACTCACCCATCGTGACGCTAGGCCGGGCCCTAGAGACCACCTCCGTGATGTCATCCGCTAGACTGGCATCTAGATCATTGAGCTCGCAGGCAACGGTGAGGTTCTCCAGTATGCAGTCCACGTGGAAGTCGGTGATGTTGAGCGGATAATGCACTTTACGGATAGTACTAGCATCATACTTCTGGGGACCGCCGAAGAGCCCCACCAAAAACATAACCTACACGACCGACTGTTCGGGCCGACTGAAGGCTCCTGCGGGGCAGCTCGGGGTAGTACCATCATCTCCTTCAACTTCTCCACTCTGGCTGCCTCCATAGAGAAGAAGAACAGTACCCTGGGGTCTCGCAGGATACCCGAGAACATAGTCTCGACAATAGACTCGACAACCATCTGCCCTCCGACTCTGATGACCACAAAATGCCGGTGTAAGAGCCAAGCTCTCTCACACAGGAGAAGCGGTAAGGAGACGTTAATACCAACTCACCGTTCAAAAATTGTCCTGCCATCAACTATCTTCTGGGCTGCCGAGATGCCTCTTTCCCGTGCTAATATATCTGATATCAAACCATAATGAACGAGGACAGGAGGAGGAGGCGAACGGGGAAGGTACGGCCTACGATGGACTATCGACATCAATGAGGAGCAGCGAAAGAGGTCACTGAGATGTCCTCGAGAAGCCTCAAGAGGAACCTTTCATAACAAGATCCTCAACCCTGCCCATCAGCCCTTACTACCAGAACGGAATCCCTCTAGAGTGACCATGACCTCGTCTACAGATTCTTCGTTCACTCCCACACCTGAGAGGATGTCAAGGATGCCACAGCAGAAGGGAGAGGTCCTGAGCACTACTGTTGAGAGCCTTTTCTCGAAGTTCATGAGGAAGCAGTCCAAGATGTAGTCGTTTAAGCCCAAGTCCCTGTGGACGGTGGCCAGGTCGGAGCCTGGGTAGAAGATCTCAACCGAAACAACGCTATCAACCCTACTACTGCTACCTTCATATTTCTTGGGGCCCCCAAGTGCCTCGCCAAGGAAGGAGGTTTGAGCCTTCTTGATTTTCTCCAAGTCATAACCTGTAGAGAACAACAGCATCTACTCGATCAGGCATGCTGCCGCCCAGTGACCGACCTTTGAAGATCATCTTCAGTCGGACATCAACAGAGACCAGTTCATAGACCTTATCCATTATCAAAGCAAAGCCATCCACCTTCCCCATACGGCTCCATAATACCCCCTCTATCTTGATCGATATTCCTCTGGGCCACCGCCATACGAACAGTACCTACACCACCCACGTCTGCTGCTGTAACAGTAGCGGTAGTAACAGCAGTGCTAGGAGCGAAGTAGAAGCAGTGGCTCATGATGCCTTACACCCGGCTGTGATGTCCTTACGGGCCTGACCGATCCTCTGCATACCATCTCTAACAGCATCAGGGTGTACCTAGGCACCACCACTGAAGGGCGGGGGTGATGCTAAGCCTCGACTCACTCCCATGCTCTGAAAGGCCTCCTTGAACATCTCCTGGACGGCATCAAAGTGATAGTCAGTGACGTTGATGTAGTAGTGTGCTGGCTTCAGGTTATCCTCATCGTACTGTGACCGACCACCTACACAGGGACGATGACCAGGAACCCGCCGATGGCAGAGCCTACTGACCTAGGAATCCTGTTAAGAACTGCTGCATCCTCTTCTTTATCATCGCCATCTTCATCGGGTTCTTCTCGAAGAATGCCCTACAGCACCGGTGATGGGCTTAAGCCACCAGCGCGACTACCCACCGGGTCCTGGTGTCCTTAACAGCCCTAGAGTAGACCATGCCGATGGCCGTCTCCAGACTGAGGTCACCCCCTAGCCGCTCATACAGGGTATTCCTCTTATCATCCTTCCCTATCTTCTTTAGTGCCAGGAAGCCGAGGTCCAAACCGCCTCCCTTCTTTCGGTTCTTCGCTGAATTAGCGGGAGAAAATCCGACGGTACGAGTTGAGTTTCCCAAACGAATACATCAGAACGCATCGTCTCTATCAAAGGCCCCGCCAGGTCTCCACGAGTGAGTAATAAGCGACATGCCTACGCCTCGCACGTTTACTACCATTCTGCTCAGCGATCTTAGCGGCGTCCGCCAGCTCTTCCAACTTCTTCGCAGCGCTCTCTCGGAGCTGTAACAAGTGTTTCTCTGCAGCAGCAACAGATGATCGATAAAGCGTCATAGCAGCCTGCATTAAGCCTTACTGCTAGCGGGTACGAACGGCTTCTCCTTAGCTGCCTTTTCGGCGCTGACTTTCATCACCTTCAACTTATCCAGCATTCCACCCAGCTTCTGCTTCACAGCTGAGGAGGCCAGAAAAAGTAAAACCCAGCCTCGAGGCCAGGCTAATCCCGGGGCAATAGTGAGTAAATTCCAGTGGTTCTGAAAGCGACCCGGCCCAGCCGCGACGATCATTACCCGCTACATCACCGGCCGTCCTCTCAAAGTCCTTCACCATTCGAGCGGGATCGAAGGACATGATGGTGATACTAACATCGACAGACTGCGTTGTATCAAAATGCGCTGATTATCGATCAGAATGGCGCGCGCTTTTCTAAATTTGATGAGAGCGGAATCATCAACTGTGCTTTTCCGGTGTTGTTGTCCTGTCATGGCTCCTGGCAATAGGAAGTCCAACCCCAAGAAAAATAAGGGCGCTGCTGGAGGTAAGGCGACTGGGCCCTTACAGAGCAGCAGCAGTAGTGCGGCTAAAACGACTAAGTCGACTGAGGAAGACAAGGATGAGAGGTACTGAAGGCTCCTCACTCGAAGTGGGATGAAGGGAACATACTCTCGGCAGGTTCGTGATGGACTCCGCACGCTTCAATAAAGTGCCTTTGGCCGTACGGAAAGTTCAGTTGGACGATCGATTCTCTAAAGTACTGACTGACAAGAAGGTAGTGGCAGCCTTGGGGACTTCCGGCATGCGAGTAGTCCGTCGGCGGTGTAGTTCTCCTCTGGAGGGGACATGAAGCGTTTCTATGCTACTAATAAGAAGGACATGGACGATGATGAGGATGACGAGGAGGAGAGACGACGCGGCGTCACTGGCAGCGGATTTGTGTGGAACGAAGTTTCCAGTGATAGTGAAGAATCCAGTACTATTCCGTGCGGGGGTCGGGGACGCTTCCTCGCCCAGGGTTCTGAGTGTTCACCACCACTTCGCGCTCCGCTAAAGCCAGCGGAACATCCCTGTACGTTCAGGTTCCGATGAGGAAGACGCAAGCGAGGTTGAGTGGGATAAATATAAGTAGAGCAGGGAAAGGGATGCTCGATCTGGTGACGCCTCCCTTCCCTCAGTGAGGAGGCTGAGAAAGCTAACGTCTGGTCGTACGGGGACGAAGATCAAACTAAAGAGATGCAGGGGGATGCTACTAGCCGATTGGCTGTAGGCGTGCAGGCCTGCCCCGCCGCCAAAGACGTTTTGCTCAGGTGCTGGGCCTCAATTGGGATGAAGTCGAGGCTCAGGATATCTTCGTTATGTTCCAAACATTCTTGGATTCGACACAGAAGAATGTTGCCGGCGGAGCGTCGCGGAAAAGTTGAGCGTGTGAGGGTAGTGCTGGGATGGGAGGAATGGGAAACAGCTTCGATTCTAACGCGATCGGCAGCAGGGATTATGAGTCGCGCTTCTAGATATTCCCGTCTGACTACGGCCTTAAGCGGCTGGAGGTCGAGAAGGTTCGGGGCCCTGTACTCGACTCTGATATCGAAGAGGTAGTAGTGGTATTGGTCGCGTTGGGCTAGGAGGGCATCGTGCGTGGTCAGCTTGATGCGGGGGAATCCAGCGCCAGTGATACCGACGAGGAGCCGGACATGGAGGAAGAGAGGCTCAAGAAGGAGAAGGAGATTGCGGATCCAAAGGCTCACTTGGCACAGCTGGCTTTGCGGAAGTAGTTCGAACGGGATGCCCGGCCAGCAGCAGCGGAGACACCAATCAGGTATCAGCGTCAACGGACGAAGTATTACTACGCTATCGCTGAATTTGACAGCGCTGACACCGGCAACGTCGTGTATAACGGTAGGCTGGGTAGGCCTCTTCAGAATAGCAAGGCAGGGTTGATGGTGTGTAGAACTGGACGGCATCGGAGCATCATTCTGTTCGTTGATGATGGACCTAAGATTCGTGCCTGATGATCTGGAGGAGTTCCCCCACCCACCCACTAGTACCTGTACTGAGATGCCTAAGAAGTATCAGAAGGGCAGCAGTAGGTCTGGGTCACCGGCAGCACCATCGCAGGCCATTTCCTGTCAGCCGACAATCAGCAAGCACAGTCCCACACCAACGCTAAGTGCGCATGGGATGAGCCTGCACCAGAGCGACGATTTCCTGTCGAAGAAGCTCACCCCCGAGGACATCGCTGAGATAGATCTTGATGCGTAGGAATCGGTCTTCGACCCTTGTCGCCATCATCATCACCAGGACAGGTATCTTGCATCCTCTGATGAGGAGTCGGACATCGATGAGGATAACGTAGAGGACTACAGGAAGCAGCTGCTGGGTGGCGAGCTGAGCGAGGACGATGAGACTGCTCCTGGCACTACTGAAGAGAAGGAGGAGCCCTCTGCTGGTCAGGATGGGCGCTGATGGCGTCGTGGGAAATTTTGTGCTCAATGGGCAGGTGAGATGACGTTCAAGGTGAACACCACGACTCGGGCATTGGCGGAAGAGGTGGAGGCCCGGGCGTCGGCGTTGAAGGAGAGCGGCCATCTTGGGCACGCGGGCCTGGCTGCTGCCGAGAAGAAGAGCCCTTGGGAGCAGTACTTGGAGAAGAGAAGACAGAAGGACAAGGCGAAGAGGGAGAAGCGACTGGAAGCTAGGGTAGTGGGGGGAGAGAGACCCAGATCCCGCTCGATGATGATATCGTAGATGACGGCTGAGGAAGAGGAGGCGAAGGCATCCAAGGTTGAAGCTGGGCATCGGAAGGAAGAGCTGGAGATCATCACCGGCCATAAGGAGTCCGAGGAAGGTCCTGATGCCAAGGCCAAGGACATGGAGGTAACCTCAGTTTCGTGGTGATAGTATCTTGTTAGTATCTTTTGCGCACAGGTTAACGTGAATGATCCTCGGTTCTCGAAGATGTTCGAAGATACCGCCTTTGCGATCGATCCCACCAACCCTGAGTTCAAGAAGACCAAGGCCATGACGCAGCTCATGGATGCCCGTATTCAGCGGAAGAAGCAGCTGAAGCGGTCCAGGAACAAGGCACGGGCAGCACCAACGACCACGATATCAAAATCTAAGGTTAGCAACTTGGAGAAGCGGTTGGGCCCGGCTGTGGCGGAAGATGGGGTTGACTTGAAGAGTGACGGGATGAAGCTGCTAGGAAGGTCTAAGAAGCGGCATCGTTCTTCTAAGTAGAGTTGGCCTCTTTCCTCTACCATCACTACCAACGACGTAAACTGTTCATAAACGTTACAACTACTGTTTCTATTGAATGGAAACCTCCTTTGGCCGTTGTCAATGAAGGGTCCACAATGTAGGCTACTGCTTTGGTCGTCTTAGCAGCAGGTTGCGTTGGTTGCTGTGATGATCCAGTTTGAATTGTCGTTGTATCGTTTGTATGCCCTACAGCCCGCACTACGGGCCTTCTGGGGTAGCGGCGGGGAGTAGCGCATCGCCATCATCGTACCACTCATCGCCATCATCATCACCTACCTTCATACGATCACAACACCCTCAGCCACCCTATCGAGGTAGTCATCGTTAACTCCCATCGAACCACACCGAGTTCGCAATCAGAGTCAACTCCCCAGCGAAGGCTATTGCACGACTCACGAGATGAAGGAAATTACGGGGTAGCGACCAGGAGCGACCTAAGATACGCTAGTCTCTAATAATGATGAATAGTTACCTGACCCCACCCGAACCCCTGCCTACCACAGTACAGCAGCACACCAGCACCCAGCGACGCCACAGAAGAAGACAAGTGGTACTAATAACAACAAGACGATAATAGTATTCGATTGGGATGACACCATTCTACCAACAACATGGTTGGAGAGGCAACGACTGCTGCAAATCGGCAGTATAAGAATCAAGCCATGTACTGACGCAGCCAGCGTAGGCACCCGCAGTACCATACTTCCACCAGGTCACGCGAGGGCCCTCACAGCACTTAGTGACAGCGTGCTCTCTACGATCGAAATCGCCGCTAACTACGGCAAGGTAACGCCGGTCTCCTTGAGGGGCCTCGATGACTGTCTCTTCAGTTGATGATAATAACCAACGCAGCGCCAGGATGGGTGGAGGCTTCCTGCCAGCAGTTCATGCCCGCCTTGCTGCCCTTCATTAAGAGCGTTCCTCTGTACGCAAGACCCTTCAATGCTCTCATGACCACATGGAAGCTTGACGCATTCGCTCGGTCAGTACCGCCCTTCTGAGAGCCCACCTGATTTGGTATCCTCAGGGAGTGTGGAGGAGGTGATGTGGAAGGAGTGGTATCACTGGGTGATGGTCCCATAGAACGACAAGCCTGCCTGAGACTCATGGCCGAGGACAAGCGTGTGAAAAGTGTGAAGTTCAAGGAAGTAAAACACCAACCGGTTTGGTCATCACCGGGATCTAATTTCCCTTCCAGTCACCATCCATCTCCCAGCTCGTCAGCGAGCATGAGCTGCTGCATTTAAGGTTGAAGGATTTACTGAAGCATGATTCAGATTTAGACCTCCGTTTACTTTGCAACAACACCAACCCACAGGTAGTGCCGCTGCTACTGCTACCTTTGCTACTGCTCAACTCAGGCGGGCAATGGCGGCCGGCCTCCGTGCAGTATAGTGCACATCAGCAAGTTGGACAAGACGGCGACAACAGCATCATCGTCGCCTCCTGTGACGTTACCGAGGATACCTCAGGCCGCCAGTAACAACTACACTCCTTTACGATCATCTATGGACAAGTGAGGTGAAGCTGGCGGTTGATTGGGGCAGAGTTCCCGCAGGGACTACTACGGCTACAACAGGCGAGCTGGGGGCGGCAGCATCAACGACTACTACCAAGGGGCCCGACGACAGAGCGACTCCGCGTACCATCAATCACGCACAAGAAGACTTCCACCTCCTACAAGTGCCTAGGGGACCCACCTTAACGGTCACTGCTGAACATGTTGTTGTCAGGTATGGACGGTAACGCTCCGGGCTATGGCTCTCCTTCTAGAGCCTACCCACCATACGGCAGCACACGTGAGCATTCATCTGTGGTCATGGTAGACCAGCGTGAGGAGGTAGATACTCCGCCACTTCGACGACGATTTAGCAGTCATGATGCACGAGATGACTACGACGACTATGATCATACTGGTTACCATCATGGAACCCACGGGTGAGTTCAGAGATTAGCTTCCTAGCTGCGCATGCTACTTTTCAGCCCTCGAGTAGGAGAAGCATCAAGTGCCAAGCGAGGCAGCAGCAGTCGGGGATATCAGCGATCGACTAGATCGAGCATCAACATCGTCTCTTATCCTAATCAGCTACGCACTAGATAAGCGCACATCATCATTGTACTATTGACAAGCATGCTCGTAGTCACCATCATCACAATAGCCGCCGCCCCTTTGGGATACATGTTCTGATGCTTACATGCTTTGCTGCTCCTACAGCCACTCTGTTGTCTGTAAAAATGACCATGGCTCTCGAGTTTTACGAGTTGTAATGACGGGGATAATCCATACCGTAATTCTCCCTCATCCCCAGACGCGAATTGGATGAATACAACACAACGACACAATCCTTTCGTTCAACCAAGAGTGATTAACCTTCCGGACCCATCCAGCAGTAGTAGAAGCTTCTTGTCAATGATGGTTGATGACGAAACTTATCGAAGCCTGCGGGCCTCACGCTCAGTTTCGAGCAAAGCAAGGATATCACCCTGACGGACGGGGCCCTTAACGTTACGGACAAGGGAACGGCCGGCGAGCTCGGGAGCAGTCTCGACCATGAACTGAACGCGCACCTACAACAAACAACAAGCATCACATGACGACGAGAATCCGAGCCACAGCGGGTCAGTGAGAAGGCGACGAGGTGGTGATACTATATGGTCAGTCAAGAAGACTAATAAGTGGTATGTTCTCCGCATTACCGGAGCTCAGATAGGGGCGAAATATTCATCATCATTCGTAATAGTATCATCAACCCTCGACGGTCAAACGAAGCATATTCGAACGAGTCCCGTAGCAACAAAGCACGGGGAAATAAAGAGACAACGAGTACTACCTGAGTAACGCCACCACGAGAGCCGGTACGTCCGATGACCTTCTCGACCTTAGCAAGCTTGGGTTGGTTGGAATCCATGGCGGATAGGCTAGGAAGCACTCTTGAAGAAGAGAACGATCGATAGGAGTACAGCGACTCCAGATGAAAAACGCGCACGCCATTCTGATCGATTTTAGCTATGGATATACGGCGAGAGATGCATACTTCCTCACTACCATAATTGAACAATCTGCAAATGATGATATATTTACCCAATATGACTGAGCTCCAACGTGCGGAGTAGGTTTTTATATTAGTCTTTCGTACTGATGTGAAAGAAAGAGACAGAAACAACACAGCTGAACTACCGTTAAAGGACTGCATTGGACGGCCGACGTTTTGCTATGCTGTGTTATAGTCAATCGCATTGATCATCCACTGTTGCGCTCCTAACAGGGTGGCTGTGGCCTGTTATTCGAGGGCCTACCACGCTCTCTGGTCGCCTGAGGACGGCGTTTATTCAGGCGTTGTAGAAGAGCGTATTCGCGGATTCAGGGTCGTTCATACATTGATGGTGAGGTTTTTGAGATTCAAACTTAGTCGTTTTCACGCCCCTTACATGAATGGGCAACAACTGTTGCTTCGATCGTGAATACACCCGATACAAAGCTAAGAGTGTTCTCGAGCAGTACGGCCTCGGCTCCACCGGACTACCACACGTAATCTGCCAGCGCGTCACTCGTAGCTGCAGAGGACCTCTCCTGAACGCGTCAGGTTCGTCGTAGCTAGTCAGAACCGTGATTACGAGCAGCTAGTGGAGCTACTAAGCTCTCTCGAGCCGTACAGGATGCCTGAGGACTCTGATGCTCATCACGCATGGGCCGACAATCCTCGAACGATAGGCGTTATAGCTGGTACCGTACCCCGGTACAGATGAGGCTCTGGTATGGACCTCGTCCCTCCTAGGAACCCGACTCGCCATTGCGGCCTACTCTGAAGGAGAGGACGTAGCGCAGGAGGCCAAAGACAGAGTCCGAAGAGCAGGAGGCATCGCTACACTTGTCGACTTCGTTAGGTGATGCAACATGCGCTGTCATACACTAGGGATTTGCAAGTGTCGTCTCGACAGGTCGCCTGAGTCCACCAAGGACCGTGTTGACTGTGGGTTAGTAGCATTGAGCTACTTGGCCATCGACTGCCCAGCAAACTGCCTGGACATGTATCGAGTAAGAGTGGACCCGAAGATTCCCCTGTAAAACGTCATTCTTCAGCACGGCCTCTTCCCCCTGCTGTTCCCCTTCATGGACAACCAGGTGGAGGGAGTACGTTCGACAGCCTTCAGCCTTGCTTCCAATATCTACCGCCTATCACCACGGTAGTCACCGCAGCAGTCGTAGTAGCAGCCCGATGCTGCATCGTTAGATACCGGTACGAGTTCGTCGACCGGGGCGGAATACCTCTGATAATTCGGCATATCAGGGGGACCCCCGACAGCATTGGTGAGCTCAGCTGCGGCGGCATCGAAGGCTCTACACTGGCCCCTCAGACTCCGACTGGGACGCAGTCGAGGCGCTGCAGGACTTGGTGACTGCAGATTCAGGAGAGGTTGACGAGAAGTTAGCCACAGCTATCATACAGGAGAGAGGTTGGATAGACTATGGACGGGAGAAGTCAGAACTCCTTCTCTGGTTAGGTGCTGTGCGGCGGATCCAGGCATTGAAGAAGTCGCCAGAGAGGGACCTGAGTCTGGCTGCTGGCCGCCTTGAACACTCCCTGAGGTCCTCGGAGAACCGTCTATTATCGTCGTGACGCTCATTCATGCTTATGCGCTTGTGCGTTGTTATCCACCACCAGATGGTCTTGTGATGGTCAATCGTGTCATGGGGATCCGACCACTGGACAGAGCCTTGGTTCCTCGTTAATGTCTGTAGTCAAGGGAAACGGAGTAAAGAAACGAACGAAAAAACGAGAGGAGAACGCAGAAGATGAAACTCTGCTCAAAGTTGACAAGTACAGCTCCTTAACTCTTTCCCTTCAACCCGTTAATAAGGAGATGCCTGATGACGGACGCTTAGATATCACTTCTTCAGCGAAGGTCTCATCCGTAACATCGCAAGGCATAGAACTGGCGGATGCACGGTATAGCGAGTGGACTGCGGTTTTTCGTGATAATGCCGTCGCTATTAGGGGAGGCCAGACCACCTTTTCCGAGGAGCCTCTAACCGCTCCTGCACCGAACCCGATCGAATCTTCCTCGTCTGCTGCATCGTAAGGGCCATGGGTTAGAACACTTGTCTCACATGGATTTGCGTTGTCGCTACGGACAAGTAGTACGAGACCTCATCAGGCAAGCCCAAGGGAGGCCTGTTCGGAGATGGTACGCTGTACGAGCAGAGCTATCCCCGATACGACGAGGCGTATCTTGGCTTGGCCACTGGTCTCAAGCCTCTTGTGCTAACAACAGCGGGGCGTAAGGTAAACTTGTATCTCGATCACGTTTATTAAACTCCATCGCGAAGTTACTCAGGGCCTTCGGGCACCCTGGGCGGCATGTGCATCGAGGAGTGACCAGCCTAAGGTCCACCCTTGAAGATGAGTCGTCTACGTGCCGACTACCCACGGAGCTTCGCTGTAATGGAAGGCCTGCAGCCCTACGGAACTTCGAAAGCACGACTCTTCCCTGATGATGGAGGTAGCACGCATGATGTGTCCGGCTGTTGCGTTACTTCGGTCACTGCAGATCTGACCAACCCTCGCCTGCTGCCACGAGCCATAACGTGCACGGAGCTGCTCAGCCCCGAGTGTGCCAAACAGCTCGCCCCTAGGTTAACTGGGTCTCAGGAGAGGCTATCGGGCCAGACCAGGTAGGCCGGAAAGGTCCTAGTGCGCCAGTGCGAACTACTTTCATGGTAGATACATCGGGCTCGACTCGGCGGACGTCGGGAAGTCGTGAAAATTTGTCAACCAACTGTGCCGACTATCAACCCAACATTGGTTTGTTGTTGTGTTGCACATACTGAAACCAATATTAAACCCTCTGAGGGTGGTAGTAGAACTAGATGGTAATAGAGCTCTGGGCTGAGTGCTACGGAAAATACAAGATGTCAACGCAAAAAAAACTAGATTGCTGCCCGACATTATAATGGTAGCGGAAAGACGTCGAATGCAGCTGGTGCTTCCGAACCACTCCCGTCTGAATGGACGGCTCATGATAAATGACAGAAATATTCACTTGACGCAAAGATGCTTGGTCATGGGCTTCTCAGTAGTAGTAGAAGTAATAGCAACTTTCAAAATCTTGCGCTTCGCTTAGAAAGACGTTGGTGATAGCGACGGTGCGTGCGGAGCCAACAGGCTCAAGTAATCTCTCCTCACCGAACCCTGAGGAAGCAATGCAGAACCTGTCACGAGAAGCCCTCGGTGATTCTTACGGACTGAAGAGGTCCACCTGCTGCTACCACTTCTTGGGGTAAGCCCAAGTCAGGTTGAACAACTCTAGTAACCGCGCCTGAGAGCACCAAGGTGAATACACGACACCCTGTTCGAGCCTACTAGTCTGTGTCGGGGGGCCGCTAGCGTATATCCGGACTCCGATGTTCCGACCATCCACCCAATGCTCAGCCGTCAGCACTTCATCAGGCACATCGTGAGCGTAAGTGCAGAAACCGAAGCCACGGGATTGTCCTGAGGAAGCCCATGATGATACTCGCGACCACTAGTTCGCCCTTACCAGTTTTCTTATCAGTTATGACCGCGGCCTCGGTGACCCGGCCCCATTGCTGGAAATGCTGGCGTATAGCCTCGCTCGTGCTGGTGACCGACAGACCGCCGATAAAGATCTTATTTCTCCGAATCATTGCCGCGCCACTGCTACTCGAGTTGCCAACGGTATCTTTACCGACATGCTGGCAGATTACAATGGAGGTCGCATTGCTACCTTGCTGTGGGTTGACTTGCGATGGTGGCGGCTGCAAGATACCCCTGCAGATATCAAAACAATCAACGGCAAAAACGACATCCACCCCTCACCCTCCCGTGTGCTGTGGCGTCTGATGCACGACCAGCTTCTGATCGCCACTGTCTGCTGCCGACAAGGGACGAGGGAACTCCACCGGATGACCTGAAGAAGCTCGTCAACTATGTAGCACATACTAATACTCTCCCACCTTGAGCGAAAAGCATGGGCTTATACTCATTATGGGGCATCTCGTTCACTGGGGAGTTGCGATAATGCTCGACGTTGGCCTCTAAGCCTTGGACTCGGGCCCAGCATACCTACGGCAATAGAGAAGGCGTACTGACTGCGGACGGCGGCGAGCCTGACACACCTCACAAACTTTGGTAGACTTGAATGCTGGAAGAGCATAGCCGTTGAAAGAGTGGGTAAAGGCAACTGCCGATTCGTTTGTGGTAAAATTGATAAAAGCATACCTGACGAGATGCCGTACAGGAAGAACCATGGAGCAGACGGAGGCAAGTTACCCGAGATTGCATCTGTTGCGGAAGTCGATAGGCAAGTAGAAGAAGTCGTATGTCCCTTCGAAGCCTCGGCCATCGATGGAGTTGAGGAGTATCCTCTGAGTGTACCTGAGACGACAGAGACGGTCGTCCGGGAAGGGGCAGGTCGAGACGCGCACTTGTTAGGAATATTCCGTAACATGACAGTTGTCTTGTCAGTATCATTAGTGGGAGTACCACCACCTGCACAAATCATACAGCCAGCCCACAGCAGCCGAGCTACTCCTACTGTTGTTTCTTGCAGGAACCGAGTTCGAAGGAGCCCCAGACTGCGGGAGGCCGTGGCCGCGAGGCTTGCGCGGCGATACGTCGATCTGAAGAGGATGATAAGCAAAGACCAGCGCGTGGCGACGGGCATCACCTCCTTGTCGAGATCCACTAAGGTGTAGTCCCGACCTCTTGAGCCACCCAGCGAGGAAGACTCCTCTGAGATGGGGAAAGTCATCGTCGGACTCGACACCGCAATCATTAGCCTAAGATACATCAGAGTAGGGAGAAAACCACACATTCGAGATCCCCCTTCCCCAGCGGCACCTGTCCTCTCCGCCAGGGACTGCTGCCGAGGCCGAATTGGACGCCCGTCGACCCCTGCTGTAGTTGTTGCGTTTGTAGGGTGGCTAAAAGCTGCATGGCAATGAGCTGGTCAATAGTGGCCGATGATGATGACGACGGATTGGGAAGAGGCTTGGAGAGGTGTGCCCCGATGGCCGCCTCTGGCCGGCAGGACCTGAGCAAATGAAGGTAGGGGCGTTCGGGAATCGGTCTGGGCTTGCTGACCTCGCAGGATCATCACGCCCAGATGGTGATAAGGCAGTTCTCTCTGGCGGTGTAAGAACCTGTACTAAGAACATGACACACCTCGATAGGACAACACGCTTACAGTGTAGTCCGCATCAACCTCAGTATGATCGTCATCCTCTTCCTCCTCTTCCTCTTCCTCTTCGTCGAAGCTCGTATGGTGCAGGGCCTAACCATGATGATGGAAAACAGGTGTCCGGCATCTTCGCTACTCACCCCTTTAGCGAGAGAGCTTTGCAAGAGCTCCTTCATGTTGGGTACTACGGGCAAGGTCTTGGACCTCTGCCGTAGGTTAACCTCCGGCGCCGGAGCGCCAAAGTCAAGGAAAGTGTTCTTCATAGTAGCCTAACACCACGACCATCATCAACAGCGCCACCGCTCCTACTGTACCCCACCATTGTGGCAAGCCCAGTGGCAGTAACCCCAGCATCAGTACTGTACTGCTGAGGAGGGAAACTGTCCTTGGAATTGGTACTACTACCACTACTCATTAGGAGTCTTGGAAACCAAAAACTACGCTTCGCCTCAAGTCCAAGACCGCCTATCCACCGACTATCGGCTCTTACTCAGTCACATCACTGCCGATGGCCTTCTAAGAAAAGTGAAGGCCATCAGCGCACTTTCGGGAATACCTCGCCCGCAGCTGTTACACGGCCTACCAACGAGGCAAGGCGATTGAAGCCTATCGAAAAAAAGAAATTTTGTTACAGCCACTATCGCTAGCAGTGCACGACCCTCCGCCGCCTTTGATAGCACCCCGCTAGAACCACAACTCGCAATACTCAACTTGAGGAGTGATGCAATTGCTGTCGATGATAATCGATTAGAATGGCGCGCGCGATGTGATTTCAGTGCGATGCCGTGTGATGAACTTGGCAAGCTCTTACCTGGGAGCACCATACTAGGACCGTCATTCGGTTGGGGTTCTAATTGCCTCGGCAAGGCCGCGGCTAACGGGAAGGTTGTGATGAAAAAAATTCCGGTAGTACAGTGGCTGACTCCACTTCAGCAAACGGAGAGGTAGCGTGGTGGAAACGCTAGTAGAATCCTGCACAGCGAGGTCTGCCGAAGCGTTGAGCTGGGATACGGCATCTTAGACACCGGCTGGGGTAAAGGTGGTAATAATGGCAGGTTAGTAGTAGTAAATGTTCTTCCCATCGTCATCCGGGAATAAGAAGCCCTCGGCTGCAGTGGCCGCCTCTAGCGGGTCCTCAAGCAGTGGCGATCCGACTACTGATGCCATCTCCGGCAAGTTCGATCCCACCGCCTTAGAGAGAGGTAGATTGATAACGGGGATGGAGTGGTATGAGCCTACTGGTCGTTGGTAGGTGCTAAGGCGTTGAAGGAGTTGGATTCATCACCCGAATGCCACCAAGGCCTTCGAGATCATCAAGCTGCAGGAGCAGAGTAAACAGAAGGAATTCCAAACTGAAATTGAGAAGTCCCAAACACAGCGGACACAAATGGGCCTTCAAAGGGCTCAGGTAGCCTAGAGGGGAGGTTGGGAGTGTTCGTGGCCAGCTGGGCTATGGTAGGTCGAAGCCGAGGAGAAGCGCAAGACCATCGCCGAGCAGCAAGATCAGGAGCGGAGGACTTCACAGTAGGTGGAGTAGTGTCGGATGCTGTTTAGAAACGGAGGTTGTGGTCAGGTATAAGGCGCAACTAGAGTCGGAACTTTATCAGAAGAAATTAGCCGATCAGCAGAAGCAGAACGAGGACTGGTTGGCTCAGCAACATCAACAATTTTTGAGGTGAAGCCTCCGCTCCGCCATTCTCCCCATCACCTCGCCACCTACAGGCAAGAAGAAATTCGCAAGAAGAATGACGTGGAGGTTGAAGAGTCTCGGCGTCGCACGCTGATGGAGGTAGCCATCTGTTAGCTCAGGGAGGGGAAGTACTCTGCTTGCTCCTCTTCAGCAAATGAAGCTGCAGCGTGACAATGATGTAGCACGGGCCCAGGCCGAGGCCGATGGCCGTATCAAGCAGGAGCGTGAGAATGTTGATGTAATCATGATGATGCTATTGTTGAGGCGATTGGTGACTGCTGTGGACTACTAGGTCCACCTGCGGTCCATGCGCGCTAAGGCAGCTGAGGAGCGCAAGACCAAGCTCGACACCATCAATGCCACGCTCGGCTCCCTTGGTAGATTGGTAAAGCTACACAGTGGGTTGGCACGATCATCCATCAGGTTCGGGCTTCCGATCACTGCTTGATGATAAGACCAAGATGACCGCTTTGGTCACCGGCCTTACTGCTGTTGCTTTGGGTATCTACACTGCCAAGGCCGGCACTAAGGTCGCTGGCAACCTCTTGGAGAAGAGGCTCGGCAAGCCCCCGCTGGTCCGCGAGACTAGTCGTAAATCCTGGAGCAGGGCTCTCGGTAATGTCGGTGATCGTCGCGGTGATGGGACACTCTACTATTGGTCAGGTCTGGGTCGACCCGCTAGCACCAACATGATGGAGAAGATAGTACTTCAGGATGAGTTGGCTGAGCGTCTTCAGTGGACCACCAACTCCATCATCAATGCCAAGAAGAACGGCACGCCCTTCCGACATCTTATGCTCTACGGACCCCCGGGTAAGCTCCGAGCTCCTCGGCGTGTGATGATGGCACTCGTGTCACCACAGGTACTGGTAAGACTCTCTTCGCCCGTACACTAGCTCGTCAGTCTGGCCTGGACTACGCCATCATGACCGGTGGTGATGTTGGCCCGCTCGGAAAGGATGCGGTAGGTGTCCTATTGTAGTCTGAGCGGATTCCCTATTGAATGCTTGCCAGGTTGATGAGATGAACCGCCTCTTCGCATGGGCCAACACCAGCAAGAAGGGACTCATTCTGTTTATCGATGAGGCTGATGCCTTCCTCAGACGCGGCCGCATGTCCAGCTCTAGTAATACTAGTATTTTCGTCGCCGTTTTGGTCGTACCGTAACTTTCGTTCTTCAGGTAACATGTCCGAGGATGCCCGTAACGTCCTTTCGACCTTCCTCGCCCACACTGGTACTGAAAACGATAAATTCATGGTCGTCCTAGCCACGAACGTTCGAGAGGTAATTTTCGACGGCGGAGCAAAGCAAAAATTTCTCTCACCCCTCTTCACAGGTCCTGGATCGTGCAGTACTCGATCGTGTGGATGAACAGTTCGAGTTCCCTCTTCCTGAGGTTGAGCAGCGTCGCCAGATGCTTGACTTGTTCATGGACGAGTACATCCGTCAGCCTACTAAGGCCGGCAAGGTTATCGAGGTAGACAGGCTTCTAGGTCGGAGAAGCTGCCAGGGTGTATCTTTTAGGTCGACCCGAGCATCGACTCCTCCTACCTTGACGAGGTTGCCAAGAGGACTGATGGGTTCTCTGGAAGACAGATGAGCAAGTTGGTCCTGGCCTACCAGGCTGCAGTTTTCGGCTCTGGTGAGTTGCACAAGTATGGCGTCTTGGGAAAGACCTTTGCTCTCTCGTGTAGGTGCTAACAAGCTGACTAAGGGTCTGGCTGATACCATCCTCAACTGGAAGCTGGCGCACTATGAAGGTGACGTGGACACGATGCAGCGGCATGAGGCTGAGGAGCTCAAGGCCAAGGCCCACCAGATTGTTGAGTGATGGTGATGAACGCCCGCCTTCCGCTAGACCATGTAATTTATCAAGTACCGCTACTACTACTGACAGAGCCACCAAGACTGCCCTAAAATGCGCGCTGATCTCCTACTACTGCAAGGGGGCCTCACGGCCATCCATTCGTTTCGGTTTTCCTTCACATCACCAACGGTAGCATTTCCGACGGCACACTCGTTTCTGCTGTGGACCTTGTGCTGTAGAGGTTGTGTTGAGAGTAAGTGAGTGGGGACTGTCGAGGGAAGTGGGTCAGGGGTGAGCTGACTTAGTTTTGAATTCGGAAAATTATGGTCGCGGCGAGTGATCACGACGCGGCTGTAGCCCAAGTCGCTGAGATCGCTAACATCCCAGCCGACAGAGCCAGGCAGCTCCTGGAGGTGTGTGATTATGATGTTGAGAGGGCAGTCACGTTGCACCTAGCCAACAACGACGAGGCCGCAGCACAGCCGAGGTACTACCTGGACGAGGGTGCAGCTTGCTCGATCAGTCCTTCGGAGGTTTGTTGGTGATCAGTTCCTCGGCCATCCCAGCGGCAGCGTCGTCGTCGTCATCAGGGCACAACAGGTCTGACTACACTCCCACTAGGAGGGTTGTAGCCCCTACAAGGCCATCATCTGGTACTCTAATATCGGCAGTGGGGATAAGATATACCTGCCGAGTTCAGATCCATCCCTCACCACCCCCCTTCTTGGTGCCACGGAAGACGAGCCAGCTGGAGGCAGAGGACCTCAACAGCAGCGACCGTGGTGGCGCTCGGTCCTTTCAGCTGTCGCCTCCTTGTTCGCCAAATGCTTTGGCTTCTTCGGAGCTTGCTTCAAGGTGATCGGTCCTGTGATTAATCTCCGAATGTTATCATCATGTCCAGGGTCTTTGGAGCTTCTTCACATCTGGCTTGGCTGGTACCACCGTGTACAACTTCAATCAGTGGCTAGAGAAGGGTGGTGACACCAGACCCCACCCCCGGTTTTTTGAAGGTACCTTCTCCCAAGTAGTACTTCATATATCATACAACCAACAGCCTATCCTCGTCGCTGTCCTCAGGCCCTGTCTACTGCGGAGAGGTCGACGAAGTTCCTCTTCGTCTACCTGCACAACTCGGGGCCACATTACTCTGAAGGGACGAGAATAAGTTCAAGTCGGATATTCTTCAGGGCGATTCGACCATCCGGGAAGTACCTAGCATGACGATGGTGGTGGGGCAGATGGCATCATCTTCTGCTTTTGCTCAGCTACTGGATGAGAACTTCGTTCTTTGGGGCGTTGACTGTGGTACAGCCCAAGGCTACTCTCTGGCCTACAGGGTAATACTTTTCGCGCGCCATGAAATTCCACGCCTTGCCGCTCTCAGGTGATGCGTGCTCGCAGCTTCCCGTACCTTTGTGCTCTGATGCCCAAGGCAGCCGGAGGCTCCACAACGGGTCCACAGACAGCAGTTGAGCCAGACTCGGAACTCCGGTGAGCCCAGTGGATCCTTGCCCGCTGACTCCAAGTCTACTCTGTCATTCAGTGTGAGTGGAGTACTGCAAGGCGACAGCGCATGCTCAGTGGAGCAAGTTACGGGGCTCCTTCTGAAGTGCGTTGAAGACCAGAATGAGGTAGGCATTGCGGAGCACTCGAGTGGGTAGAGAGGGACGAATCAGATGCGGAGTAGAGTCGAGGCAGTAAGGCTCCAACAACAGATGGATCGGGAGCTGAGGCAGCAGCAGGACCAGGAGTAATGCTGGCATTCTGGTTACCATAGATTACTGTGGTGATAGGTACCAGGAGGCCCTTGCCCAGGATAGAGAAGCGGAGAGGAACCGCAAAGAGGCGGAAGAAAGTAAGTGGTATGATGATGAGTATGGTTGTTGGGGAGTAGTGGTGGAAATAGGGGCCCAGCGGGAGGCCAAGGAGGAGATGGATCGGACACAGAAAATACAGAGACGCCGGCAGAATGCGCGACGACGAGTGGAGGCTATGGCACAGCCAGCCGCCGGTCAAAGTGCTGCGCATATCGTCTTGAAGATGCCCAGCGGGAAGGTAGTAATGACAGGGGCAGGAGGGAGAGGGTCGCTACTCGAAAGCTCGTCTATTAGTACGTTGGTCGTGCCTCAGCGCTTCGATCGGAAGTTCTTGGCCGATGCCACCGTAGCAGACCTTTACGACTGGGCTGACGTTTGTGTGGATGATTCGACGCAGGGCAAAGAGAACGAGGAAGAGGAGGAAGACAGTCTCGGGTATTTGCGAGATTCAACTGGAGGTCCGTGAGTGGTCCTTCAGGTACTTCGAGCTTAGCACGGCATTCCCAGTGACCAAGCTCCGTGGGAAGCGGGACAGAACCCTGAAGGTGAGAACATCATGTTTTGAGGAGGGATTATCGTCGGATCACCGTGTTGTCAGGACATGGGGCTTGCCCCCAACGCTGTGGTCATGATCGCTCCCATCGATCCTGAAGAAGATCCTCAGTTCGACGAAGCCCACTGAGTTCATCGCACTAGTTGTGTGACACTGTTTTATATACCGTTACAAGCTGATCCAGTTTCTATTTGCACGCCCGTTTTGTTGGTGTAAGTCACGGGATATGTCGTCTCTCGCAGACGTTTTTTATCGGAGTTCCACCGATGATGCAGCGATTCGCTCGGCAACTCTGCACGACCTCCGTACCCAGATTGACTTTCGGAAGTGGGCCAGCGGTTCTTGCAAAGGTGAGGCTTCCTGCGTGCTACTACCGCGGGATGCGCCGCATGCTGCTCGCTGTGCGAGGCCCTATTTGACAAGTATACTGATGTGGACATGATGGTGGCGACGCCGCTTGATCCGAGAGGGATGAGAGCTTCTGAACTGAAGAGAAAGCTCAAGAATTTGCCCGGGTTTCAGGTGAGACTCCAATGCGAGTCGGGGCTAGCGTAGTGCTGATCTCCCCTCAGGACGATCTCGCGAAAACTGAGGCGTACCGGTTAGAAATCCTCTCTGAGTGGCAGCAACTTACCGACAACAAACACGATACTGATTTTCATATGCCGGGGAAAGTAGGTTGAGGCATCCTGTGTGTGTTGATGGTGTATGTAGGAGAAGGCTGGCCCATTAACCTTTCATCGCGAGGCGGACCCTGTCAATAAGGAAGGGAAGGACTTCTACGATACCCACGGTCGGATAGACTTCAAGGGAGGATGCTGATCACCACGTTTTTCGGCTGGTGCGACTCGAACGAAGCTCATGACCGAAGAGATACCGCTCGTAAATTTCATCTCACAGTGCACCTATTTTAATCGTCTGCTAGCATCAATTCTGCTTGTGTTGGTGATACTAACGTGGGATGCTAATAGTGGGGTCGTACGAGATAGGCTACTGCCTTATTCCTGCAATGCATTGCAATGATCGAGGAAAATTATGAGTATGTTCCTTCGTATGCTTTCCCTCTCGGATCCGTGACGTTCACGGCATGTGTGTAAATTTCCACCTCGATGGGGTCCGTTGCGGGCCGACCGCAACGAAGTCGCCGCATCATGTGGCTCACGCTTTCTCGTCTAGGAGCTCCTGACCAGACTTCGTTATGGCAGCTAGGCTGAGGCTCTGTAGCGCTCCGGTTCTTGGCTTGCACTTGAGAGCCCGTCCAGTTGCATCCAACAACTGTACAAACCAATCACGAGTCCCAGGAGTCCAATTCCAACTCAAACGGTTGAACCCCCGGGGCGACTCTTTTCCGGGAATTGGGCTCGCGTGTGGGCCGTGATCGAGCAAATTTTCCTCTCGCAGGGCCTTGCGATGAGCCAGGATAACTTGCTTGAGGGAGAGGATCGGTCATGTGTATTGAGGGATGTCTGTGTATCTGTCTCGTTAATCTCTTTCCTTTATACTCGGCCAAATCATTCACAACGGCTCGAGACATCGGCATTTAGAGGCAAGTAGATTCCCGAAAATGATTATCCCGAAGCCAACTGAACGCAACACCGGCCTGTACCCGGGCAAGAAATCACCGACCGGGTGATGAAAAAGAGGGAAGCCACAGCTACGACTGTATCATTGTGGGCACAACAAAAGTGTACGACGTATTCGATTCGTCCCGACCCGCTGAACAAAAAGTACTCAATCGATATGCGCGTGATCTCCTGAGACATTCCTCAGAGTTGGGAGACGTAGTAATGACACCGATGGCGAACCGACGATGACCTGCTGCTCCGCGACCGGACCAAGCTCAGTCTCTCGAGCGATGTCTCTATTGCCAGTGTTGAAGTTGCGCAACCACCTGAAAACTCGAGCGCATCTACAAGAGAACCCCGGGGCTGACCATCACCTGGGATATGCCGCACTGGTCATTTGCAACCTCACACGCTCGCCTTTGCGGATCAGTACGCATGTCGGGCCTAAGTCCACTTCTACTGTGTGGGCGGAGCCAGCCTAAAGCACTGGGCAGTGAGAGGAGACAGTCGGCACCCAGCAGACTCACATCCCAGAGGCGCTCCAAGCCGTCGCAGAGATTATACGAGTGGCCCTTCCTGTCGACCCTACAAAGTCGGCATACAATGTCTACGCTCTGTGCGCTGGACTTCACAGTCGCCCGGCACTTCACATTGCCGACGATAAGGGCATTGGTCTTGAAGGGCGGACTTGTAAAGACCTCGAGAAGGGCACGATTGACAATTCTTCGACAAGCCTCAGACCTACGACTAAGTCCCCGTTGGCAAGCCTCTCCCTCTCGAAATCATCTTGCAATTTCTCGCCGCAGTTCTTCGCATTGAAAGATGTGCCTCCGACAGCCGGTGTGGGGGCCCGGGGGTCATAGTGATACCTGTAACATCACCCACGATCACGTCCTCGTTTGAAAGGACTGTTCCATACCGCACCACGCCCTCCTCTTGGTCCATGGCTGCCTTCTCATCTACAAGCCTCCCATTCGAGGTCATGACCAAGTTCATAGGATCCGTATCACGAGGCGGCCAATCCGACAGATGCAAGTACGAGATGGAATCTTCTCGACTTTGAATCTGACCACAATGAAGTGAGGTACCCTCTAGGAGGACGACGACGTACGATCTCCAAAGTAACAGGATAGGCCTGATCTCCGTCTGTAGCCTTCCTTCCTCGGAGCTGCGAAGTAGTGGTCGTAGAAGTCCATCACAGTCCGTGTGTAAAGTGGCACGTACTTGAACAGCTGCCAGTGAGCGAACTTGCCCACAGTGAGTCGAACGTCACCTAAGATCTCGGTGACATTTCGGTGACTGTAACTAGCGCATACCTCGGCCAGAGGCCTTCGCTTTGTGTAGTCCTTGAGCATCTGGCGAAGGAAGAAGTCATACCAGCCGCCTACGAAGTGGATACCGCCCAGCGGTGTGTCGGTCCCTGCGGGGAAATATAGTGATCACAAAAAGTGCCGACCGACAGTCCTGGTAACCTACGCAAGTCGCACAGCACATTCCGATGCTTCCAGAACTCCCCATCAACATCAGTATCCCGGATAGCTTTCTGATACACCTCCAAAGGCTGGCCGTTCAGCAGCAGTCTGTCAACATTCTCCAACGGCAGACTCCAGTAGGCTCGTTTGAACGGCGGTGCTTCACGCATGAAGAAGAACCTGCATGCAGCGTCACACTACAGCTGTCTTAGCTGTCGAAAAATTCATTCTTACTGCAACAAAACTCCAACCCTCTCGACACGTTTCCTCAACGGCATCGGCTTGCCCGGCAGAGGTTTCGTGTCACCTTTACCGATCACCAACCACAGCCAACGGCATACCAACTCGAAGGACCACTGATTACCATCGTGACCGAATATGACGGGATAGAGTTCACAGGCGGATATACCGGGGACGATGCACTTCACGTGCTGCCTTCCCAAGGGGTTTGAGAGAGAGCTGTAGGCGCACATACCGTTGTAGCTCAGACCATGCACGCCAATGCCCTCACCGTCGTAGTACTCGCAGTCGTGGACAAGCCAATCGATCGCTGCCGCTGCATCCTCGCGCTCATTTTCCAGGGGGAAGAACTCTCCTGTGGACCCAAACCGTCCACGACTGTCTTGAATGAGTACCCCGTACCCACGCTCAGCATAGATCCTAGCGTCATTGATTAACGTCTCTTTGCCGTAGGGCGTGCGGATGAGTATGAAGGGAACTTATCACCCTCACCCGGTAGAACGAGAATGCCATCCAGTTCAAAACTCGTACCCTTTATTGGTGCTCTCACGTTCGAAAACCTCACCGACGAGTACGCCGGCGGGCGGATGTCGTACAGCCACACGACCAGGTACCGCTGCACCCTGCGTGCCCACCTTCGCAGAGCGCACTTGGGCATAAAACAGATGAGTAGCCCAAGGAAGTAAAAGAAGAAGAGTATAGTCAGTTTACAAATCGCCGTTGGCCAGCTCATGGCTGCAACAGTGCTCACGTAGCCTCTGCCACGTAGCTCGTTGCCGTCGCTTTTCACCTTACCCTTCTCGGTCGGCACGCCTTCAACCACCGTAGAACCTCTCACAGAGGATGGAGCGGGTAACGGTGATGATACCATCTTTAACAATAACAAGAATTAGATGAACTGCGAGAGGGTGAGAGACTACCCGAATGAAGACGGCCATAAGGAGCGAGCATCGTTTCCGTCGAGTTCTGGTCAGACCGGGAACAGTACATTGGCGACAAATTTCGATACTAGCTACGAAGAGGATCGCCCAAGAAGGTGCGCAGAAGGGCAAGCTAGCACACATTGAAGACATACCGCGAGCGCCCTCCCGGGGAAGAACCTCGTGGGAAACTCCAGCGAAACAGATCCAAGAATTGGTCAGAAACATGAGATTGATAATTACTCGGAAACTTCATGATGCTCCCTCACTCTTGTTCGGGGCTCGGACCTTCTAAGGCCTGCTTGACTACAGCCTTCAAGTAGCTCATCTGCTCTTCCTCTTTTCTGCTATGTCGTCTCCAATCCCTACACTGGTCGCTAAACAACGATCCACTCACACTTCCTCTTACCAGTAGTTAATCGTGAGGGTTTTATACGTCGTGTTGGGCAACAGCTCTATATGACGGTGTCTCATTTTCCTGAAATTACTCGATCTAGAATACCAGAGTATTCGAAAGAAGACACCTGGAGGTAGGTCTGCTGGGGGTGTCGATATCAATGACTAGACCTGTGGCAGCGTCGAAGAAATCAACATGATACGGACCTGTACAAATGCCACTATTTTAAATCCTCGCGCCGTCTCAGCCGTGCCCCTCACCGATTGGGACGTTTCTCTCAACCGACAATCGAGATCGGATGCCATGTGTGCCCTTAACGTTATCGAGGAGCGTGAGAACTTCGGCGTGGAGGCGGGACGAGTCAGTCCTGAAAGAATGCAGAGAGGTGCCACCAATACGGATGCAGTGGAAGCGATCATGAAATGCGCTGTAACCCCAACTTCGATCCTCAAGCCCTACTTATCCTGGTCCATCTTATCGTTCTCCTCCATCGAAGTGAGCCATGCTGTCGGCACTGGGTGTTTCTTAGCTATACCCGGGTACTCAAGATTCAAAGAATTCTGCACCTACAGAAGCGCGGCGACCTGCGGTCCGTACGTACGGTACAGCGCTTATCGAGGCCCGGGAGAAGCGGTGATAGTAATAGTTCTAGTAGGCGAGCACACTACCTCATGCATCTTCAGAAGAATCGCTCTACTCTTGGGAGCGGGCATCTCGTAGATTCTCCTGACGACTTCTGCCAACGCACCTGAGCCGATAAAACTCACGGTATCAGTTCAACGCGACTTTCCTGAACTTACTGGTATCATCCGTGAGCGAGAAACACAGAGACCAAGCTACATCGGCGAGGGAGGAGAGAGTAACATAAGAGCCATCCAGAGCCTGAAGCAATGCAACACGCTATGAAAGCTGCAGCGGAGCGATCCACGACGAGATTCACGAGGTGCCCCAGATGAGACTACCTTCATATACTGCGTAACGAACTTCTGCATCGTCGTCTCGGAACCCTCATAATCGGAGAGCGCCAGTGCGAAGAGCACTTCGCTGACCTGAGAGGCTCAGTACCAGTGCGATGATGGAGTTGCTGGCGGTGTAGTAGCCCACTTGAGTGGTCGGCAAGGTATGCTTGCATTTGCCAATGGCGTCCACTATGTCGTCGGCCGCTGCTGTCGTAAGGAACCTGATTGGGTGCTCCCTGGTAGACGGCGACGGTTGCTGAGGGGACTACCTCAGCTTGGCTAAGCTGGACATTAACTGCACCAGCTGTGAGCCAGTGAATTGAGGTAGGTTATCGAAGGCGAGGCCAGTGAGACGGCGGAGCAGGAAGCCTCTAACGCATAAAGAGATGTGCAATTAGGGAACAAGGAAACGTGAATAAAGCAGCCATCCACAGCCTCCCATCACTGACACCTCTGCATCCCACGACAAGCGACCGCCGTGAGTGCTTCTCCCGACTACCTGGCGAGGGCGAGCTTGGACATCACATTCAGCGCCAAAACTACGTCTCTGCCGGTGAACCTAGCATGGTTGAGGATGAGAGAGATCGATCCTATTCACACTCCCATCACGAACCTGTCCACTTCATCAGTCATTCTCTCCACCACGTTATCCACCAGCTCACGGTTGAATACGTTCCAGCGGCGATAGGCCTCCAGAATGTTGCACATCTGCCCCGGGTCGAAGTCCTGACACAAAAGATGAGCAGAACTCCCGCTCCTCCGCAAGACGTTAGCTCCTGTATCGGTACCTGTAAGCTCTTCATAGTCTCCATCCTGACAAACTCGACCAGCTTGGGAGTCTGCACTCCACGTACCGCTAGACCGAGCGCAAGAGACGCCAAGGACGACGGACTGAAGCACGAACAGTATGTGGGCGAATTCAAATGGTCATCGTGAGTACGACCTGAACGCGTTGGTCCTCTTCACTGCCACTTCGCATATCGTTTGCGCACACTCTAGCATCTCCGGACTAGTCCTACTCGGAAAGAGACCGAGAGCATTCGCCATCCGGGCGATAGATCTCGCATCGAGGCTCTACATAACAAGTACTTCATTGAACACTCATGCGGTGTCACCACGACCAACCTCAAGCTTAGTGGTGATAGATGTAAGAAGCCTGTGGAAGCGTTCATCGTTTATGACACTCTGCACGAGACTCTGGTTGGTGGCATGGCCCAATGCACGGAGCGTTGACTCCAATGAGCGAGGGTCCATATCGGCATGACTGGCGTAGTAAGCTAAGAGCTCACCAGGGTCCTGACATCCGATCAACACATGCTCGCTTCTGGGCAAGGAGTTGAGACCGCAACGGTCAGCCACACCGCCGATGACATCCCACTGGGAATCACCTTGATATTTTGGATTGCAGTCATTCGCTCATGAGTATCAGTGATGATGCATCGCCTGGAGGTGAGCCGTGCTAGAGCAGGGCACCTTCTGGCCAAAGTTCCGATAAAGAGTGATGAACTCCGCGACGTGAGCATTGAGAGATTGATAGGAACACTGAGTGCGAGTCGGAGCACCGCCATCACTTCCAACAACAGCAGAGTTCAACCTCGTGCTGCCATGTCACCCACGAGTGACGATGCCAACCAAATGCCTGGCATAAGCTATCATTTATTCTCAAACGATACTCGTCCAAGGGCGATATGAGTATCAATATCCTGCTATCCTCGTCAAGTCAGGAGTCCGAGCCGGGATTGATGATCCTAATTGGGGACTTGCAAGTTGATCTTGCGCTGAGTTGCGTCAAGCACAACTCGGGGTTTTGAGACTAGCGTTACGCTAGTAGCGTGGTGGGTGTTTCAGAAGGGTGGATTAACAGAAGGCGAAAACGCGGCCTGAAGGCAGAACGGGCTATCGGTGATTAGAGAGAGCATGCGGCCGAAAATTTCGGCGAGATTCCATGCGGTTTGTGCGGAGTTTCGTCTACATGAACCCAAAGAATCGAATATAAGTTGTAACCGAATGAATGTAGACACCACATTAGCCGCTACTTGTTCAGCATGTATATCCTGCAGTCAGCACTGCACGGCGGAAGTGCTCCGACCATCCCCATTTACTCAGATTGTGTCTGCGTGCAGGCCAGCACGCATACGCGCGAAGTGCGCGGCGCGATTTTGAAGTAACCCGAAAAAGGCCACATGGAAAGCACTCAAAGCCAACGTAATGTGAAGAATCTCGTCGCCAATGTGGATTCTTAGTCACATCCGACACTGACCTAATAGAGTACCTGTGCGGCAGATCGACAAAATTGCCTTGCACCCTCCGCACGCGAAACCGAGATGCTCAGCTCCTATTCCGTGGCCTCAACCCCTCCTATTTCCCGTCATGGGGTATGCCTCCATTATACTGAGGGTGTTCAGTCCAACAATTCTGAGGGTCAGCATTGATATCGTGCGAGAACTTCGAGTTCCACGGTGTTAAAATGAGCTCTAGGATCAATCCTTAGTTTCGGAATTGGTTTATTCAGCACCCTCACAGTCTGCAGGGTTCCTCGTTTGAGGCGACTCCTTCGTATATGCTCCGCTTCATCACATTCAGGGGAGCATAAACTTATAACCGCTCTGTCACCTCGTGTTACCGTGTAGGGATGAAGATACGTCAAACAGTCACTGTCACCATGCCACTGTGTGGTGATAGGTCTAACAGTCACTGTCACCATGCCACTGTGTGGTGACACCTCTAATAATTAACTGTCACCATGCCACTGTGTGGTGATAGGTCTAACAGTCACTGTCACCATGCCACTGGGTGGTGACACCTCTAATAATTAACTGTCACCATGCCACTGTGTGGTGATAGGTCTAACAGTCACTGTCACCATGCCACTGTGTGGTGACACCTCTAATAATTAACTGTCACCATGTTACTGTGTGGTGATAGGTTTAACAGTCACTGTCACCACGCCACTCTGTGGTGACACCTCTAATAGTAACTGTCACCATGCCACTGTGTGGTGATAGGTCTAACAGTCACTGTCACCATGCCACTGTGTGGTGACACCTCTAATAATTATCTGTCACCATGTTACTGTGTGGTGATAGGTCTAACAGTCACTGTCACCACGCCACTGTGTGGTGACACCTCTAATAATTAACTGTCACCATGTTACTGTGTGGTGATAGGTTTAACAGTCACTGTCACCACGCCACTGTGTGGTGACACCTCTAATAGTAACTGTCACCATGCTACTGTGTGGTGATAGGTCTAACAGTCACTGTCACCATGCCACTGTGTGGTGATAGGTCTAACAGTCACTGTCACCATGCCACTGTGTGGTGACACCTCTAATAATTAACTGTCACCATGTTACTGTGTGGTGATAGGTTTAACAGTCACTGTCACCACGCCACTGTGCGGTGACACCTCTAATAATTAACGGTCACCATGCCACTGTGTGGTGACACCTCTAATAATTAACTGTCACCATGTTACTGTGTGGTGATAGGTTTAACAGTCACTGTCACCACGCCACTGTGCGGTGACACCTCTAATAATTAACTGTCACCATGCCACTGTGTGGCGACACCTACAACAGTAAGTGTCACCATATTACTGTTCGGTGATAGCTCTAGCAGTCATTGTTACCATGCCACTGTGTGGTGATAGGTCTGATAGTAACTGTCACCATGTTACTGTGTGGTGATAGGTTTAAGAGTCACTGTCACCATGCCACTGTGTGGTGAGACCTCTAATAGTAACTGTCACCATGCCACTATGTGGTGACACCTATAATAGTAACTGTCACCATGCCACTGTGTGGTGACACCTCTAATAGTTAACTGTGACCATGCCACTGTGTGGTGACAACTATAATACTAACTGTCACCACGTTACTGTGTGGTGACACCTCTAATAGTGACTGTGATCATGATCCTGTGTGGTGACACCTCTGATAGTGACTGTGATCATGATCCTGTGCGGTGACACCTCTAGTAGTAACTGTGATCATGATACTTTGCGGCGGAGAAGTTGTAGATACTCGTCGTAACAACAAGTTCAGGTTTAAACGACCTTATCGTTCAAGGGGAGAAAGCAAGCGACAAACGAAACCAAGCAACGTGGAGCTGATGCGCGAAACGGTGGGGGGAGGGGGTGGATAGTTACTGCAGCACACGAGAAGCTCCGGCGCATCTGATCCTCGTGCTAGCCCTCACTTCGACTGCTCACCTCAAAACGACGGATCGAAGATTGAGAGTGAGAAACTGCCACATCAGCTACCCTGCTCATACACCAAGTATCATATTGAGAGCGGGGCTAACAGGAACGCAGATCGCGGCCTAGGCATCTGCGAAAAAAACCGGTTTGGATAGATTTCCATTCATCACTCAATCTTTCAGCTGCTGGCTGCGGCCCGTGGGCGGACACGGTACTACTTCACAGCGATACAAAAGCGATAAGGGGCCCTGGCTGATCAGCTGGCCTCCACATCCAAGACACCGAACGATTAGGGAGCTCCCGTTGCTTTTCTCGAGGCGTCGGGCCTCGAGAGTTTTGCTACATCAAAACCACTGGTGCCCTACTCGGCGAGTGCCGTCCCAGATGAGCGATTAGAAAATGAGAAATCACTGAACCACATGGCAAGACTGTACCGCATTCTTACCGGGTACGCCGAACTCCGTTCGTTCCCTAGGTGAAACGGTTCGAGCGGCAGAACACCACATCACTCTTTCGAAGGAGCGGGCACGCGTCATGCTACATTGTCATACACCAAGACCGGATGAGCGTCCGCAATGGATGATTCAATATTTCATTCGGGATAGCGTAGCCCGGATCCCTGCAGTTGCATCGAGAGTGGAAGATACCTCTATCGCGGATCCTCTGCCTGTCTACCTAGACGCCGGTTGCGAATCACCTGGAGGGGAGCGGTAATACATGCTTATATCACCCACAGCGGATGGCAAATGCTTTCACCCTATAGCTGGAGCCCGTTTCATGGGACTCTACTGGAGGTAGCAGCTGAGCTCCCGTTCCTTGGTCTGCCGCGAGAAACTGTAGATGCTCGCTAACCTACCAATGATATCAAAAATAACGGGGGACCGCCTGAGCTGCTCAGTAGCTACGAGTTTCATACACGTGGCCCTGGTTATGAGCGGGCAGTGCTCGCCGAGAACTCAAGTGAGGTGACAACTCCAACCACATCCTCTGCGGAATTGAGTCAATTGCCAAGTTTGCACCTCGGCCGCCATTGCGGGGAAGCGAAGCATACCTGGCGCTAACTCTCACAGAGAGTCTAGATGAGTTTAAAATGGACTGCGAGGACGTGGCGGGGCCTACCGACCTGGACGCCGCTGTCTCTTGAGCTTCTCCTCATGCAACAGCACGCTACGGCTCCCCCGGCCAAGCCTGCGAGAGTAAAGCACGCCGCCATCTGCGGCCAGCTGCCGAACAACGGATAATGCCCTCATTCCCTGAAGCGATCATCATAGAGATTTTCGCAGCAACACCTGCCAGTTGTGGTCCCCACCTTGGCAAAAGGAGCTTTGCAGCGCTTTCTCTGGTATCGCGGCGAAGGCACCTGAGATACCATAGCCCCTGCTCCTCAGTCCCTTTGAGCTGTAGCGTTGCATGATAAAGCCGAGTTCTGGTCCCGTCCACCAACCACGGTAGGGAGAGTCGCGAAGAAGCGTAGCGTGGTCTGGATTTCCGGCGAAATCAGTAGTGCCCAGCCCGGAATCCGACAGAGTTTCTGCTCACCTCCGAGGAGATCACTCGAGGCCTGAGCATGCGCCGTGTCATGGCAAAGGGTGTGGTGAATCATACATTATAACAGGCGGACGGGCCTGAGTCACGAGCCTCCGATACTTCCCGATATCTCTCACCGCCCCAGAGAAGGCCAAATTAATACTATTATACCCAACACCCGCAACCATCGGTGGTAGCTTCAATGTTGCAATCAAAAAGTACACGATGACGATGAACACTAATGTACGCGGTGAAGGTTCGATGTTCGTGAATAAAGCTTCGCTAGAGAAGCCGCTGCCTCTGCACTTGTAACAGTTGCTGTTGTTGCGGTATGGTGAGGCGTTGCTGCCGTATCTTAGCGGTTGGCGGGATGAGCAAGATGGGGCTGTTGCGGCGGCGGCGCTGCTGTGTTCTGTGATCGACCAGACCAGCCGAGAGGCTCTCCTGTCCGTGCCTTCTCCTTCAGTACACGGGACATACGCCAAGCATCAGATATCCATTGGTGTATCCGCTCGCACTCCTCGGCCAGCAGCTCTTGCGTTCGATGCCCTCCGCTAAGGTAATTACTGAAATGAATAATTTGTGACTGGACACACATAGTTCCGCGGAACTGCACTCCATCGACATCGCGGAAAGAAATAATAGGCGCAAGGGCAATGCGACGTGGGACAGCTTGTCCCTTAAGAGACTAGCCAATGACGGACCCCGGCCGAACTCACCTGGTGTTGCGCATCCGCAGGTCGATCGTATGCGTGCCCAGATTGCCACCACAAACAGTTTCGTGGTTCAACTTGGTGACCTCGTAAAGACGATCAAGGTAGTCATAGGCGATCGCCGACGTATTCATCTCGGCGTTGCCAAGCCCGGACAACTCCGGCCTGCGGAAGCGAACAAAGTAGTCCAGACCACCACCAGAGGGACTCCCTCACCTATCAATCTCTCGATAGTAGTCAACAACACGCTGCAGATCTCCAGAGGCACAAGACGGAGACAAGCCGAGGGCCCCTGGAGGACAGACGGTCATCCCAGGAGCCCCGACCCCTGGACCAAACCATGGTGGGGGTGTGTACCCGGGCACCGACGGATCGGGATCGTAGGGCCTAACACCCAACGCAGCGAGGTGCGAAGCAGTTGAAGACAGCTTGATAGAGGCAGCTCACATTCCCGATATCGGGTCCACTATAACCGGCCCATCACTCTGTTCCGTCGCCTGAGCGAGTTCACGCGGGATAATAGCCCTGAAGGAGTGAGACAACCTCAGATGAAGATGGTCATCGTCATTATTATTAGTCTCAGTCTCTATTCGTCAGATACCCAGTGAATTGCAAGGGCTTTAAACGACTTCCTTCCCATAGGAGATTCCTGCCAGAGAGCCCCAACAGACGAGGTTACCTATCCAAGTATTCCCGCCTGTCCCGGCCTATCCGTCGACGTATCTTTATGATGTAGTCCACGTTAGGATTGAGCTCAGGCGATGGTAGTCGCTCCTGCGTGGCCGGTTTCTTGGAGCTTGGGGCGCCGGAAGTTGCCGGCGGGGACTCCGTTGTTGACATTTCGCTCTCCTGCGACAGAACGCGAAGTTGCAATGATCCTCGCTGAGCTGCGCTGAAGCACAGGAATGAAAAACCAGCCCGTGAACCCACTGAAGTATCCGAGGTGATGGCCGCTGACTTCCGTTTACGCCCATGGAGCAGCTCCATAGCGTCCAGATGCTCAGTTCTCGTCTGAACTTGCCTCTCCAGCTCATGGGTTGCATAGTACCTTCATCAAAGGCGACACAGTCGAGAAAGCAGAAATAGTCTCTACGTAAACGTATCGTGGTTTGCGGTTCGCCAAAGTGCCGCAGGTGACGTTAGTCGAAGAGGCGGTTCGCGTGTATAGCAAGCACGCAGTTGAGGTTCCGAAACGCCTCCGCACTACCCTCGTATTTGATTCCGCAACAAACCCCAGTCTCCTCCTCGGGTGCTCCCCTGACAGAGAAGTGGCTTCCCACAACGAACCGAGAGGAAGGTACTATCAGGAATTGGGCTTGCCTAAAGAGACTTACCCCGCGTCCCTCTCGAACGGTCCTCTGCGCTGAGACACTAACTTCGCTCAACCATCGCCTGAGCTCCTCGCGTTCGCTCACGAGGCTGATGAGGCGCCGCATCTTATTCCAGTCGTCCATCACCAGATCGAGCTGAAGACACATCGAGGTACGACGGCGGGCACGGTTCCAGCGACCCTACTTTGGTCATGAGCTCTCGTGTGTTTCTCCTCGGTCTGCGCAGCTTCATCTTCTGCGCTGAGCTGCCTCCCGACCCCGTTGCTATACGGTTCTGTATGATCCACATAGCACCTACTCAACACCAAGCGTATAAGACCAGCGCATCTCGTATGACCCAGCATCTTCGATGCCGAGAGCACAACACGGCCCCACGGGACACATGTCTCCATTCAATGTTCCCACTTACGGTGGCCACGAGATGGCGGAGGCGGGTCGGTATGCTTCTGTCCAACAGCCCAGAGCTGGCGTAAGAGAGGCTTCCCCTCGTTATTAACTCGGGCCTAGATACGGTGACGCTGACCTTCCCCTATCAAACTCGTACTACCCCTTTCCAGCGTTGATAGAGTTCATTTAGCACCTTAGGTGCTGGTAAATCAGAATCAGTCCCAATCACTCGGCTCTCCAGACACTGCATCGCTGTTGTCTGGTCCACTGGGGGAGCCTAACACAGTCAGTAACGCATAGAAAAACCGGTCAAGTTCCCTCACGTCCAACGTTTTCTTCTCCCAGGTATCAAAAGCAATGAGGAGCTCATCGATAGTGATAGGGGGCTCCTTGGAGGCGTTCCAAGCATCCACGAAGTCCAAGTCCTCCTGGGTAGCGTCGTAGTGCAAGAACGGTGCTGAGGAGTGTGAACAATCTTAGCGAAGCGAAGCTCAAATGCTAGAACTGTTAGCCCGGCCCACAGCATGCAGCATTCGGACGCGCTGTACTAGGCCATGCGACGAGCTGCCTCACCTCGGATGTCAAGCTCATCGAGACCGGCCTCGTCAATAACCTCCCTGAGAGAGCCAACAGCTTGCAAGTCCGCAGGAACGTCGAAGCGAAGACGTAACGCTGACACGTAGTCCATCGAGGTCCATCGACGATTCCAGTTCATAGCAGGTTTCGCATAATAACCAGTATTACGCTGATCCAACTTCCTGGTTCAGCCACCTCGGTTGCCGTCGGCACCGCTCTTCAACTGAAGTCGCTGTGCCCCATTGACTCCTGCAACCACGTCAGCGTTCAAGGGCCTTCTCCGTTCACAATTCCGAGCCCTTGAGGTATTCACCGTACACCAGTGCTTACCCGATGAGCAGTGCTCTCGGCCTCGGGTTTATTCCCCACGATGACAGATCGATTTCCTCAACAGCCGAATGAGGCGTTATTATCTGCCGCTCGTTCGAGTGGTGCCGTTTACCTAAAACGGTGCATCCTCCTTTTTATTCGTGCTAGAGTGAAAGTCGAACGGGTCAAGAACACGATGCTCGAACGCACGATGCGGCAACTGCTGCTTCGTCTACAGAAGCCTCTCATTCACTGTGATCCTTCACCTTCCTCGATGATTACTACCAGGGATATTATCCGAGGGCGTCCCATCAGGCCGAGTGCCCAGAAACTCTGCCAGCTCCTCCGATCCGGGCTCGTAAAACATCATTGGTGGAGGTTCCTGGAGGCCCGCTTCGATGAGCTCCGCCGCAGCAAAGACTTTCTTCTCGCTTTCAGACTGAACAGAGATGCTACTTTTCACCAAACACTTTCAGAAATTTCGTTAGCGTAGAAGGTTCTATTTCTTTGTGAAGCCGTTGAAAATCACCACTACGACCATGTCTCTCATCGTTCTTAGCAATACAAAAGCACGAGGCGACCTCATCCACGAGCTGACTTGCCGATCACGGGCCCTGCAGTGTTCAACTCCCAGGCGAAATAGAGTGGTTGTTGGTGCGATTAAGCTTAAATTAAGCAACAGAACGAACTCGCAGATGCCCGCCCATCGCGTACTACCTCCACCTCGCGCAAGTCCTTCTCCGAGTTTATCACACATAAGAGCTTCGTCGGCTCACATTGACGAGTTCGAAGCTCACGATGCCCAGGAAGCATGGTGGCCTCTTAGGGGGAAGAGGAGGCCGGAACAACTCAGTATTGTACCAACTGAAGTCAAACAAGCCGTTCCTTTGACCCGATCCCATCGGCGTTAAGGTGCCAAAGTGGAACACAGCCTGTCCACATACGTCAATGCACTTCGACATACGGTCACGCGCATTTCACCCCTTCCTGGTGACCGCAGAGGAACGTGAACCTCATTGTAGCGGCATGCGATGAACGGGCATCGCTTGATGCTTTTTTGAAAATGACAAAATGTAGGAATAATTTCCTAACATTTCGGCACGAAAGGTGGATGGCGTTGCAAGGTTTTTCGGGTTTTACACTATGATTCCGTCAGGTTCTTTGCTGATACCACAAATTCGATGCAATGAGAGTTCGGAGAGGTCGAGTTGCCACGTACGTTTAGGTTGGATACGCTGCAGTGTAGCAGGATGAGGACCAACCACCAAATCGACAAGTGTCAAGGAGTGTCAAGGAAAAATGGAAGGATGAAAAATTACAGGAGAACGTTCCATACCAGGATTCGAACCGGGGACCTTCCCGCGCAGAGCCTAAGACATCGCGCTCTCCTATAGTAACAACTCAATACCACGCTAAGAGCATCAAGTGGAAAGCCGATTGAACATGTACATGATAGTCACTGCTGCTACGGAGATGTTGACCACCATCTTCAGAGTTGGACCGCCAGAATACAAGACCAAAGTCTCATAGTTCAACAGCCAATCTGATATCCTCCTCGCCCAAACTGGAGCCTCCGGAGTCGTTGCGTACTGAATCTAAAGGCGTATGAAGAAATCCGCGAGAGAGATGGGCAGCAGGAGCAATACTCACCATTGAAACGATAGCTCCGGTGATCGATAAAAGCGCTAGAAGTTCCAGACAGCAGCGAGTAATTGAGGCACGGAGCTCGGGCCCAGTTGACGCCGTTGCAGCTGATCGATGACACAGCGAGCGCCGTAGCGTAAAGTAGCGATGAGTCTACATCGTGAAGCTCACCGTTGTCACCCCCTTTGCTGAGCTTGTCATAATGTGAAACGTGCTGCATGACGACCAACTCTGCTTGGACGGCTTGCTTCACATCACGCGAGACCTCGATCAAGACCACATCAGAAGCATGACGATTCCTCCCGTAGTGCCGCTCACACTGTCTCTCAGCTCGTTATAAAGTCCAGGCCGTCTCTTCCGCAAAAAGCCAAGCTGCTCGTCGACGGCCGACCATGACCCGAGCAGCTTCTCCACCCGAGGTTCAACGTCACTCACGTCCTCAGGCTCGGTGAACCAGCACAGATCAGTCATGCGGCGACGAACGTGCACCACAGCCTCCGTCACGCCGCATCCTAGTGACGTGAGATGGACCAGCCTACAAGCGCGGGACCCCTCAGTCTCGATAGCGAGCGTCGCCCAAGTGTCCTCGGACAGCTTGCTCATCACTCTGTCAGAGGCCGCTGCAGCCAGGGAGTACAATCCCAAGGCTGATACAGTCTCGGCGAACGCTACCCAATGACGGGTGGGGAACCCTAGGTTGGAGGGGAGACGTTCCGTGTACACGTAGCAGAGTATAGCACGGGCGAAATCGACGGGAATGGTCTCGAACTGGGCGGGCGACAGTCCGTGGGCAGCCAGAATAAACATGTGGGCCTTCAGACGAGTCGTAGACGACTGACCGATGGCAGCGGGCGCGCAGGGAAGATCGGCGTCCAAGTATTCTGGCCAGGGGTGGTTGAACATCTCAGCGAGCACTTTCGGGAGGGTAGAGTAACCTATGTCATCGTCACCATCCACTAGAGCCAGGAGCCTCGGGAGGCCCAAGCATCTGACCAGACAAAATAATCGCTACACGATGAACTACTGCATGGAGGACGGAATCTTCCCAGCTGTGCCTCACCTCGCAATGTGCGTCAGTAGCGTAGCTCGAGATCTAGCATCGCTCTCTGTCCCAATGGCCGGGAGAGTGTCAGTGTAGAGGAAGTAAACGAAGGCGACCACCACCGAGTGAGGTAGGGTAGACAGTCTCAGCGTGTTCGGGATCTCGGGGAAGTGGTCTGAGAGGCAAGATCTCGGGGACCATCGAGGTTGGGATCTGACCGAGTTTCTCTGCGTCACTCTCGTCGCCCAGTACCGAGTCAATAAGGCTCTCAACTCTGCTGGACGGCGCGGACCCTGCTGTAGTGCTTCGGCTCTGATCACCCGGCGCTGACCCCTTGCCCGATGCGCTGGCTCGGAAGTCTTCAACAAGGTTCAATAGAACATCATCTTCATGGCTGATACTCTCAAGCTGTGGTTGAATGACCCCTAAGAAGGCCCCAGCCGAGAGGCGGTGCCGGAGCACTGCCGTGTGAACGGGTATCCCAGCCAGCGAGGAGTCAGCATAGGGGAGCTGCCGGCCTTCCAACAAGCACTTGCCGCACTCGACTAGGGCACGATGACCGAGGCGCCCCGCAACAACGGTGTGCTCAGGGCCACAAGCTATCATGAGATCTTCTGCGCAAGAGGGAATTGGACTTGCCGTGGCATGCGTGTTCTCCCAATAGCGCTCGAGACACCTCCTCGGGAAGGATTTCCTTCGTCGCTCGAAGATTCATCGTCATCAGTGGCGATGACATCCCATGGCGCCCTCAGGCCGGAGTTGAGCTCGTCCATCCGGCTTCCACTCATAAACGACATCGTCGCTCGTGGTGAAGACCACGGCCTCTTTCATGCACTTAGCCGTACACACACGAGTCCCCGAACCTTCGACGCCCCTGATTTGCCGCGGCCAGGCCCAGGGGAAAAGTATCTTCCTAATTCCAAACGTACAGGCAACGGTCGAGAATCTTTCGGTAGCGCTGGAGCCTCCCAGGTAGATCATCATCTGGCCCCAGACGTACAGTCGGCCAACGCGGTCTATCGCCAGGGAGCTGCTCCCGCAGGCGCCGACGGCGGTGCTCCACGCCGAGCCGTGAGACGTATGGTGGATCCTCACGGGCGCGTACTCATCCAGGAGATGGCCCTGCCCGAGCTGGCCTGCCGAGTTGTCGCCCCAACCCCAGAGCTTCCCACTCGCACACACGCAAAGCATGTGGGCCGCCCCGCAGGCAACGCTCTCGGCTGGGGACTCGAGCCGCACGCCCTTGGGGCGGAGCTGATAGTTACCCCCACTGTGGGGGCGTCTGTATCTGCGGACAAGGACTCGTGCATTCAGATTCCATCGCAGGTGCACTGACCCGAGCCTGCCCGAGGTGAGGGCGCCGAAAGTGAAGACCGCTCCTTCAGAGGAGATAACGGCCGTGCACGCCCCGCCGGCCGAACAGTCGACTATGCGCACCGAGCCTGACGCAATGACATCGGCCGAGTGGAGAGCATCTGTCCCCACTTCTCCCCTCTGCCACTCGCCAAGGAGTGATGAACCTCGTGACCAAGGTCGGCGTATGGATAACTTCCTCGTCGGTGGGACCGATACCACACAGCCTGATGACAGACGAAGAAGGGGGCCAGCAGAGGCCCTCGGCAACGGCACTCACTTAGCACATCCGAAGGTGAAGACTTTGCCGCTAGCCGTGAGGAGGACAGTGTGAACACCTATACTCAGCTCAGACCCGCAACAGACCTGCAACCACCTCGGCAAGCACTGTCCAGCCTCACAAGGCGCGCACCTGTTTGACTTTCCAGTCTACAGGGATCGATGAGATCTGTCTCGGGACCGGCCACATCACCGCTGCCTCCTCACCCTCATCAACAGAGGTGCCGTCACCACCCAGGCATCCAGTGACGTTCGAACCTTTCAAGCGGCTATTGCCGTAAACTCACAGTGGGGGTTCTCACCGTTGGCCAGGCAAGCACCAGACGATAGCACCAAGAATGTCTGATGCGCCGCACAGGAGACGTGACTAATAGGAACTGGGAGGACTCCTCGCCGTAGTTCTCGGGTACAGTAAACAGTCACCTTTCTCATCAGCCGCTCCTACAACCCGTCTTGGCCTTCTCGCTACACCGGAGAGTGAACCAGTGCCGAGCCTCCCGAACGACGTTGAACCCCAAGCGTAGACAACAGAGGGGCCAGTAGTGGGAAGGGTAAGATTCCCGTCATTCATTAGTGGTCGTGCAGCTGACCGTAAGTCAACGACTGCGGCTCGGAGTCTGGCAAGCAGCTTCCGTGCGCATCGAAGCACTCACGGTTCGTCCCGTCAGCGTCGTTCACCACGACTGTGCTCCCTCCAGCGAACTAATCAACACCGTATGAGTGACGGATGAGAAACAAGTATTTACTAAGAGTTGGAAGTGAAATACAGAGTTCGATACAGCGACAATCAACTGCCTGTGAAAGCGTGAAAACTGGGCATTGGTCGCTGCCGTTGATGCTCTACTCTTCCCGAAGGGGACGGCTCTGCAGTAGTGTCAGAGCTTCTCTAACGTCTTTTCCCTTCATAGAGGACCTTGTACACCTCACCACCTACAACGATAGAGGTTCGATACACGTCCGAGGGTTCACGCCGTGAAGCGCTTACTGATAGGCATGTCAACGTCCAACTGATCAGCCAGCGTCCACAGACTCTTCGCAGTGGCCACTCCCTCCGCCACACTCTTCATTGAGGAATTGATCTCCTCCAGCGTCTCTCCTTTGGCAAGTCGATAGCCGACCTAGAAACAGCACAGCGCGTCACAAGCTCCGAGTACTCGGGGGCCCTACCGTGAAGTTCCGGGAAAGCTCGGAAGAACAAGTCAGCAACAAATCGCCAACGCCAGCCAGCCCCGACATGCACTTTGGAGTTGGATCCCATCTTTCTCGCTGAAACAAGGCACGAATGCGTCCGCTCCCAATCGAAGGCAGCGGAGGGTTGAATACAGCTGTTAGTTATCGAGGCTCACCTAAGCGATTGAGTTCCGCAAGACCTCGGCATATGAGCGCTGCTCTGGTGTTGTTACCGAACCCCAAACCAGTGGAAGCTCCGGAAGCAATAGCAAGCACCTACACCAAAACGCAGGAGTCTACAGCGAATCTGGTCGGAGTGAATCGCCTACATTCTTGACGGCACCGCAAATCTCACAGCCGATAAAATCATCAGAAGTATAAACGCGGAAGTTAGCTTCTCGGCTGGACAGCTGACTTTGGACCTGCCACACAGCACAACTCCTCACAGCGGCTCGACGGCGACGGCGGCACATGCTCGCAGATAAACAAGCCCTACCCTCGTAGCGACTTCTCTGTTCTTCGAGGCTACAGTGACGTTCGTGGGCTGATTCTGAGCCATCTCCTTAGCAAACGAAGGGCCAGCGAGGACGGCTAGGTACTTGCTGTATTTACCTAATATGGGACCTCGTTGAACGGTGTTAGAACCCCATACGAACGACACAGCAGCACTCATAAGACAAGGCGATGGATTAGGCTCCGAGTGATCAACTTGCCACCGCAGATCATGGCAACCGCACTACGTGACTTCCAGACGTCCGCTTACCAGGGAGCTCATCCTCGACGATTTGATACGGAGTTTCCAGTGAGTCAACCTCAATACCCTTCGCACAGAGGACAATGGGAACGCCGACAGGGAGGATTGCCCTAAGTCAAACAACCTATTACAGAAGCGAGAAATGCTCGAGATGCAAGACGCCTGGCAGGCGTGACTCGCGACAATATTATCGTATTTCAAAACTACCTGTTAGATGCTACGAAGTTCCTCAGGAATTGTGTTGGTATGACGAGGAGCACCATTTCGACGTCTGAGCAGAACGAGGGGATCCGACTATCCCTGGACAACGCGCAAAAACCAAGTCATCGACAAACGGCAAAATCGATAGTTTAGTACGAAGCACGGACGAGCCTGACTACGAGGTCTCACCTTCCACGGCTTCTTCCACGGAATTGGTCCAATGGATGGACTCTGGAAGGGTGACGCCCGGCATATAATTCTTATTCTCACGGGTTTCGTTAACCTGATCAGTGGTCAATCGATCGCCAACAAAACAGATCAGACGTAGAGCACTCGTAGGTGTGTGTCACTCCCGTTCTCTCATATACATGAAAAAATACCGACGAGAAAAAGAGAGCCTGAGGAGACTAACGTACGCTCTCTATGCTTACCCTTTGGCACTGCTCCTCGGTCCTCGCCCAAACCGATACTTCACATCCCTTTCTAGCAAGAACCAAAGCGAGTGCTGTACCGAAACTTCCGCCTCCGATAACAGCGGCGCGACTGATGGCTTCCGTCATCAGCGAGTTGGAGCGGTCGTTAGAAGGCATTGTATCCTTGTCCATGAGATGGAGAGTAAAACTACTAGGACTTCAAAAGATTATAGGGGACTATCCACAGGAGAAGTATTGCTAAGTGGCTCTCAGAGAATGAATTGCTGAGGCCTCTAGCGCCCTCACTCAGAAAACGCTGAATCCTACTGCTCTTCTGTGTGCCGTAGGCTAGTACACTATCCTTCAGACTTAGGAATACGAAAACCCAACATTGTGCTGCGACAGGCAAGACCAAATAACCCCGGCGGGACTTGAACCCGCAACCTTCGGCTCCGGAAACCGACGCGCTTCCATTGCGCCACGAGGTCTCTGGTGTAATACTAACGGCCCGATGGACATAAAATAGGAGAGTCTGTGCTCTAGGTAAACGTCCCAGTAGGGGAACATTGTTCAGAAGTCAGGCATCGATTGGACACACGCCGCAGGAGCACTGAAGGCGCGAGCAGTTGTTGGCTGTAAGTCTGCACTTCAAATTGGCCCAGACTGCGCGTGACGTGACATAAGCCGCCTTCTCAACGTCTCTATCAACACTAACATTGTGACAGCTTGTTAATGATCCTATCCTGTCATGTCTGACGTCGTACAGGAGAATATGGAAGCAATGCTTCCTGAGCTCATGGACCTGCAAGAGAAAGGGGTAAGGCTGAAGGGGATGGGGGAGAGGCTGTCTCAAACGGCCATTGAATGGCAAGGCTCCGTCCGTCAGGTTTTCACTGTCAAGGAGCTCAGAGAAATCGTGAAGAAACGGCGCAATATGGAGTACGAACTCCAAGCTGGCAATTGCACCAAAGCCCAGTAAGTTGCGAACCGTAGAACTCGAGGGAGGCAGTCCCGCGGAGCCCACAGGGTGTACTGAAACGACTCGGTCAGATTTCTCAAGTACATTAAGCACGAAGTTAAGGTGGAGAACGCTCGGCGGAAGAGGTAGTATCAATGAGCGCAAGCCTGCCTTCTTGCCCTGTGTGTCACGAAGAATTGTGGGCCTCTCTCAGATTAGCCGGGATAAAGGATAGTGTTCGTAAACGCAGTATTTCGGACATCTCGATACAGCGCCGCATCCACAGCATATACGACAGGTAGTAGCGATTATGCGGGGATAAGCGGGCAGTTCTCCGCGGGGTTGGTGGTTCGATACAACGCAAATGCGGATGGTACGGCGGTCCTTGCACCGACTCTTTCGGGCTGAGCTCGGATTATTCTCAACCGATGGACCATATCGTATCCCATTCAGGTGCCTAGCTCGGTTCGGGTCGAAGGATCTTCCCTTTATGGTACCATTATCTACAGTACTGCATGGACTCAGGAAGTAAGTACCACACTCTCGTCGTACCCTAGACTTTTGACACGTCACTGGTGCCTGCTGGACTTGCCGTATCTTCCGATCGTCGGTAGGCACTAAAATGCTGTTGAAGATCGTAATGCGTGCTTTGCGCTACTTCCCTTCGGACCATGGCCTATGGTTGATCGCCTGTGACCGTGAGGTCCGCCTCGGCCATCTTCACAATGCAAGGTAGTATAGGGAATGTGCAGTTCTCCTCCACGGATCGCTTCTTCCGTGCACCTCGATCGACGACGGATCCGTAGGTCCCTGATGCAACGAGCCCTACGCGTTGTACCTCCCGGGACGAACGGTAGGGCCGAGCTGCTCTCGGCATTCATCAAGCTAGAGGCGGTTGCTCTGAACAGATCTCTCAAAGGCAACGAGGAGGTATACACTTGCACTAGAGATGCTCGATCATTTCCTCTATCCTTCACGCAGGTGTCTTGCGCAGTCCTAGAAGTTCTCTTCAAGCATGGAGTGTCTGATCTGGCCGGAACCCCGTCTCTTCCGCGCTTCGTAATACCGCTGCGTCCTTCGGAAGCATTTGAGCGTATCCTTGCAGCTATTGCACTTCCTCGATGTTGTACTGAGACTGCAAGAGTCAGTATCCGCGGCTGGGCGGGAAGTGGCTGGTCTGGGCGACCTGATGGTAGTAATTCCGTCGCCGACGATCGAGAGAATTTCTCCGAGGTTATCGCGAGCTTGTGGAAGTTGAGATCGTTTTCCGGACCAGCGATTCGTTCGAGTGGGGCATTGAGCGCAGCGGGGTTCAGTATATTGGGCGCTGCCCCGCAGAGACTGCCAATTCGAGTTCGGGTTCATCGTACCGTACATCAGGTATCGGCCATTAGCGCCTGCGTAGAGCAGTCGAAGGAGTATCCTCAGCTGGCGGAGGTTGAGTGGCGTCTCAAGTGGCAGGGACCGGAAGGAGCGAGCGAAAAACGGCTAACACGGGTAATGGGCGGGTGGCTCCTCATCGAGGAAAGATTTTGGCTATCTCGTCAGGCTGTGAGCTCCATTGTGGAAGCCGAGTCGGTGGAGCGGCTGAAGGCCTTTGTGACGTTCTGTCTGAAGTCAAGGGCGTTCATCCTGGACCATGCTACTCCCGAAGCGTCGAGCAACGCGGACAGTAAGCGTGGCGTTTCGAGTGCTTCCGGATAGTATCTAAGTTTCGTACCATGACAGACTCGGAAGGCAAGGAAGACGATGTTTGGGCAGCCCTTCCGGCAGTAATGGTGGATCCAGAGTTGGCAGCCACCGTCCTCTGGTCATTCGCCAAGGAGGCTTCGGGTGATGTGCTCGCTGCGTTGATCGAAGGCGCTAAGGTACTTCTATCATATATCTGCCCCATGGGATTCCTCGTGCGGTGTCTATCAGACGCTGAGCCCAACCCTGCTGGCGCCGCGGGAAGTTGTTGCCCACGTCGAGGAGGAGTGCATGAAGCCGTCCACCCAGGGGGTTGACTTGCTGGTCATAGGCTCCAAGATGGGATGCAAGACGGACATCAATGCTTGGCTTCAAGACGGCTCTCATCATCGATCGCTGGGTAGGAGGTTTGGGTTGGGCTCAGGCTGTGCAGTAGAAGGGCGCCTTTCTGACACCACTAGCTCTACTGAACGCTTTCGGCAGCCCGCGTGTCACGTTGGGTTCGCTATATGAGGGGTTGCGTTCATCAGGTGCGGAAGCGGCCGAGGCGTTCCTGCCCCATGTGATGGAGGCTGGTCAGGACCATGTCTTTGGTCTACTACTGTGCACCAAGCCGGAGTGCTGTGGCCAGGTGACTCGCCGCCGGGCTTACCACCTTTCCACCGCCTCCTCCGTCCACTTAGGTCTGCACGGCTTATCTGGCGACAGCTAAGTCCAGAGAGGCCGCCGAGGAGCTCGCTAGGGACTGCCTTACTAAGGCTAAGAGTCGTCGGAACGCTGCGGTAGCGAAGTGGACTAAGGAGCAGCTCGCCCGAATCGCCGTCCCCTGTGCGGAATGCGTAAGACAATGGCATACCACCTGCGTCCGAGAGGAAGTCCATTGTTAGCTGTTGGTCGGTGAAGATATCTCCGTGCGGGAGCAGAAACGTTTATACGAGTCCATCATCTCGCTGCTGTCATCTGTGCCGTCGATGCTGCCGGAGTTGGTGGAGTGGTGGTTAAAGTACGCAACGAGCAAGGCGGGCGATTCGGCATTGTAAGGGACTGGGCTGGGGACTGCGGTGACGCACGTGCTGCGGGATAGGTACTGGAGGGCACTCAAGACTTGCCGCCGTCGGCTCATGCCACCTTCGCGGCCCAGTACCAAAAGATAGTGGATGAGGAGTAGATGCGTGACTTTACCATATGCCACTGTCGACAACGTAAACGTAAAGGTTTCTATCCAACTGTCTAATGTATGTGCTCGTTCAGTAACAGGATGCTTCATTTCGGGGTTGGGAGTTCACGCTCTGCTCAGTGCAGTCGGACCGCGCGTGCATGACTCCTGGACCATGAGCTGGGAGGTATGGGAATCCGGCTGCTCTCGTTGAGGCTGTAATGTGCATCAGCGCGCCCCTGTCTTTGTGTAGTATCTTATTTTCTATGAATAGCCATAATGTACTAGGGCAACCTCAGACCGTGAGTTTTCCCCCGACCCAAAACGAGATGCCGTCAGAGTACATTGGAGCTGATGCTGTGTGAGGCGAGCGCTCCCGTTGCCATTATAGACTCAGGAGGCGTGCACTCATGTGACTTCAGGGAGACTCGAAGTGGCCGGTTTATGATATCCACTGCATTTCTACAACGCGAGTTCACTGTTGCACAGTCGGTACCGGTGGGCGACGTGTAGGTGGTGGTCGTCGGTTGTCGGTGAATCGGCTGAACTTCCGCTCGGCTGGTCGTCAGTTTTTACCCCTGCCTGGTGCCGATGTGCTGCACTGTAGTGCTCGGGAATGAATACAAAGTGATTGAACACAGCGAAGATGCTCCAGGCTCGATAGATCCGATAACACAGCGTAGGCATCGGCTTCAACAGGGGGTCAACGGCGAGATCTGCGTTTCAGAGCGACGCCCTGGGTCGGGGAGGGAGGTCTTCCGTGGTAGACAGGCTTGGGATGGCTTGTGGACGGCGTGGTGCTCGCCACCGCACTCGCGGCCGGTCAACTTCACCGTCGACCTTTTGAGACCCGTCACTCCCAGGTGCCGTTCTTGCAAGCCTCAGCCGATGGTGACACACTCACTGTGAGGGAGATTGACACTGGAAGTGTCATTGGCAGCATTCGGGACTGCACGAGAGAGTGCTTCTTTTGTTTCCCTTCGGGCTCGATGAGGCTGGAAATAGAGCTGCCCTGGCGACGAGCTCGTAGAGTCAGAACGGTTTTACATAACCGGTGAGCGGCACCAGCATCGCTTTTGAAGAGGGCGTATCGCTGGTAAGACCATCGTCATTCTCAGGCAGCGGCTGTCAAGTACCCGTCCTCTGTTGTTGCACGTCGTGTTGCTTCTGCATCGACGCGTGCCGACATGTTCGGTTTGTCATCCTTGATGAGAACGAATCTGTAGTTGGACGTGTCACCAAGGCCAGTCCCTCATGTGAGATGGGACGGATGGCACTGTGTGGCTGTACTTGTTGCTAGTATCCCGTTCTCTCCGTACCGGAGCATGGGGCTCGGACGCGAGCATCTCATGTCCCCGTTCAGGTTCAGAGGTGTGCCAATCGAGTTGCCGACTTTCACCAACGGCCGACAGGTTTTATGTAGAACTCTTGGAGTCACAATCAGACGACTGGCTTTTGAAGGCTAGAGGCTACGATTCTCCCGGCAGGAAGCAAATGCGGACCGAAGATATTTACGTACCCTCGTACTTTGCTTTCTTCCTGTTGTGGAAGGTGTGCTGGTGTTTAGGCTCTCTTAATGGCAGCGGTGATGTTCTTGGACCTGCGGCAGTTTAGTTGTTGTCAGACAGAGTCCGAACTCTATTAACTGCAGTTTTTAACAGTATCACGGTGTTGAGTTCAGCAGTCCAAAGTGAGCTTTAACCTAGAGACAGCGGATGCTAGGCACCTAACCTATGCGAGCGGGATGATCAGCCGTCCCCTGTCGAGGATAATCTTCATGAATCTTCACAAGATTAAAGGGTGATTGTGCGCTCAGTGCAACCTTACAGGCCCGATACGGCACTTATCAGTGTTACTGAATCTTCGACAGCCGGAGAATCGGTGATGCTGACAGGCTGTCAGCGTACAACGAGGGTAGATCACTTTCGTGATGGCGCTGGGGCCGATCTTGCCAATCTTGCTCCTCTAGCATTTTCCTCACGATTGATTGACCATTGAGCGCATTTTGAACTGATCTTCTCGGCGCATTTTTGAATCCATCGTCCTTCTCTCTTTTCCCTGATAGCACTGTCGACCAGTTGGTTGGCCCTACGGGACGGAGATATGTCGCAAGTTGCTTATCGTGTTGTAACTATTTGTGCGGCGTGTGGTAGGGACGGGACAATCACAGCTCTTCACACAGTCTTCGAACCAATGACAGCAGATGCGTCGGGAGGCTCGATATCGATATACCCGAACGTCTCACTGGGCTCCGCTGAAGGCATTCCCTCAACCAGCGTCTCGATGCCCGTCGAACCAACTTCGGGTAATACTTGTCGATTGCCGACAGCACGCGCTCTGGGCTGTTTCCGCTCCACGTGGAGCCTACAAGGCGCCGCTTCGGGCGTGTAAATAGTCCCATTAGGAGTGGTGGTTGGGCAGGTCTGGGGAACTTCAAAGGTGTCATGCTCTGCAATCGACCAGCAGACGTTGAGGCAGAGCGACGAGTAGCGCTAGAGTCGAAGGGACCTCCTCCTTTCCGGTCCGCAATCTCGAAGACGTATAATGACCCGGTAGGCTCTTCATCGCTTGTGGGGATGTCCGTTAGTTAAGTGTCATCGAGTTTGCTTCAGTTGGGTCTGACTCCCCCGAACGCTGTTGCTGGTCCGACTGACTGTTGGTCAAAACGACTGTCGGCTCCCACTGCTGTGAGTTAAAGCGCTGCGGCCGCCCTCAGTTTGCGTGGGAACAGAATTATGTCTCAGGCTCTGCGGAAGCACACACAATGGCTCAAGAGCTTCGCTGAGGGCGTGGCGGCTAAGCGGGCTCAGAAGGTCGGTCTCGGGCGCCTCCCGATCCACTGGCGGTCATCACTGATCATCGACGGTAAATGAAGTCCTTCAGGAGGAGTCGGTCAAGAAGGAGGAAGAGAGACTGAAGAGGATCAGCGAATTTGCAGCGAGACAACGCGAGGACGTTCGCAGGGTACGATGAGTGTTGGGAGGGTCCGCCTGCTGGTAAATGTCTGAACAGAAGAACCTGCTCAATTAATCGGCGATGGGTCGAGTAGCTCTGTCCGCTCCTAAACGGTCTCACGTATATTCAAGGAAGCCTGGCTTGTGCCATCAAGAGGACTAGTTTCTGGTCTACTGCCTAACGATCGTGTATGCTGTTGTTGAGTCAGGTACTGGAGGATACCAGGAAGTCATGTGAAGCAGATGATGGTGCTCGGAAGGAAGATTCTGCTGACGCTGAGGAGAGCAGCGCAGGCAGGAACTGCATGGAGCAAGCAATCAGTGGGAAGAAGAAAAAGTCGGGCAAGGGACCCAAGGAGCGACCTGTGTGGTCCCTCACAGAAGCGCAAGCTCTGGAGGCCGCTCAGGTAGGGGAATCGTTCTGGGACAGGATTGTCAAAGGGACGGGGTGCAATCAGGTTGATGAGGAGGAGCTGCTGGCGTTTGCTGAGAGTGTCGACTTTGATGAATACATAAACGACTTAGAGTTCCGTACTGCCCTGGCTGTCATGAAGGTGAGGGTTGGAGTCGATCGCTGTTTGTTTTTCAAGTGGGCGTTGTTGATGTGAAGAGGTGTCTGATGTTGCAGGACCGGGCTGGGAGGCTGAGCAGAGAACAAGAGAGTTTCAGGAAGTCCCTGCAGGAGGCATACGAGAGAGAGCTCAACGAGCAGCAGGCTGGAGGAGAACATGAGGGTAATGGTGACCGCGAACGGAGAACGCTGGGATTTCCTCGGATTCTGTACATTCTACTGGGGCTTAGACTGTTGTTGGCTGTGAAGGGCCATCACGTCGCGTATTGGATCGATATGTGTGCGGTTTTGATGTCAGATTGTGATAAGGAGAGTGATGATGGTGTCGGCTCAATAAGCGGCATTGGCTTCGAGGACTCGGCGAGCCAGAAGGGACGAGAGGACTCCGTGCTCTCGAGCAGTGTTGCAGCGTCGGAGGGTGCCACCAGGTGAGTCGATAGGCTGGTTCAGGCCGTGATGCCTTGGGCCCTTCCAGGGACCGGTACAGGCAGATCAACCAGGATGGTCGACCCGAGTGGAACTCGAAACCGTTGCCGGTGGACGATGAGACGCAGAGTCTCGTGAGCCAGGCTTTGAAGGAGAACCACAAGGTAGCACTTTATTTACATAGGGCCTCTTGCCAGGTGGCCCAGCAGATACGAAGTATCCACAATGAAAGATCCGTCCGTGGCGTACTGGAGACATTGTCGTCGCAGACCGATGGCAATGAGGGGTCTGTTATGGCGAGATCCTCAGCCAGCCTCAGAGCCCTACAGGAGGTGAAGGCCAAGCCGGTTGCAAGTCCCTTAGTGGTGGTTAGCGAGGATGCTAGCATACAACGAGAAGTAGGCAGAGAGCCACGGCAGCAACAGTAGAACGGCTGAGTGTATCTTTCAGTTTGACCCGAGCAATATGCCCTATCTTCACCGATGTCCGTCGATATAGGGTTGTGATAGTCATAAGTTGATACATGATAAGCACTGCCGTTGCAGCTGTTGTTATGAGACAGAGAAGTTTGTTTTGGGGTGCCCAGAACGTCCAGTCCGATCGTTCCTGGCGAAGTGTAGCCTTTTCGTCACTTTCCACCGATGTCCTCATCATCGATTTCCCTTTGCTCGGAGTGCCCACAGCGAGTGGGCGGGATGTTTGAAATTGGTGCAGCTGCTAGCGTCTTCGGAGAAGTGTCAGAGGCTGTCCGAGCGGAACCTTCTGGGTGCGGCGGTTGCCGTTTGTGCCGGCGGTTTGATTGCGCTGGGTATCTCTCGTCGAAGGAGAGCCCGACAGAAGGAGACCTCTGAGACGGTGGTCGACGACAGGCCCATTCTGGCACTGGGTGGTAGTGGTCTTCGTATGGGTTACATGCTGGGCTCAGTTGCAGCCCTCAGAGACTATGTTGATATCAGGTGAGTGTCAATTATTCTTGCTTCTTCGGAGTTGAATCATTCTCTCGACTTTCAGTGCGTTGAGGGTGACTGCAATATCTGGATCAGCCATTGGAGCTCTCCTGCTATGTTCACCGGAATTGGATGTAGTTGCTGTGAGCATGGCTCGTAAGTAGGCCTGTGTGGGCTACCTAGAGCTCACGTAGTGCCTCAGTTTTCCGGTGTCGGGCTAGAGTCCTTCGTGAGGGCGTCGGAAACTGCTACATGATGGACGTCTCGTGGTTCGCACGGATGCTGGTGGATGAGCTGAAGGCTTGTGCCGGGCTTACCGAAGAAACGGTAATATTCGTGGTAGTGAAACTCGCTCGTAGAGCACAGTAGAGGGGAACGTGTCTTTATGCTTATGATGTTCTCTCAGTTGCAACAACGATGTCATAGTCAACAGTTATTTTTCGGTATCACTTCCTTCCGACCCTGGCCGACGCCTGTCTGTTTGAAGTGCCCAGCGACACTCGAGGAATTCCGTAGAGTCATCAGCGCTGTCATCTGTATACCGCCGTTCTTCACACAGATGGTTGCTCTTGATGTAACCACTACCGCTGTCTCGGCCTGCCGAAATCCACTGAGTTCTCCCTCAGAATTATCCATCGGCGGACGGCTTCTTCTCGCACCTGTTTGCTGTACCTGATGACCACGACCCGACGAAGGTCGTACGCTACTGTCCTTTTCCGGCTGCATGGCTGAACTTCCGACCGCCTCTATGTGACCTGCTTGGCAGCCTCGCCGAGTGTTTATACCCTTTCGCGCCGGCGCGACAGATCGCGTCTTTCAAGGAGGGGTAGCAGTTGACGGGCGGCCATTCCCTGTCGTATTTTATCCCAGTAGTGTTCGTCCCTCAGGTACTTCCTGACGGTACGTTTTCTGGAAAGTGGATGCCAAGAGAGCAGTCTGTTGAAATTGAAGGAGAATCCCGCGAGCAAGCTCTCCGAGTATGTGGAGGGGCTGCTCAGTTCGCAGTCTACCGTGTGAAAGATATCTGTCCAGTTGCTACGAGGCCTGTCGCCGTTTCTGCGCAATAATTTTTTTTGCATCGCGCCTTCGTGAGGATGTCCTGGTGAACGGCGGTTGTGCGACCGTTCGTGATGAGACAACCTTAGGACGTCGATGGACCTCAAAACTTTAGTTTTTTTATTCTCGCCGATCGAAGTCCTTCTCGAGTACTCGATGACGAATACTGTGTGCCATAGAGTTCACCATGTTTTACCTTGAGGGCCAATCGGATCTCTTTCGAGATGCCCTCCCTTCACAGCCATCATTCTCCCGTGTTCCTTTAGTCGTGTTACGGGCGGCGACACCTCCTCAGTGCCGTCGAGATCGAGATCGATTGGTCTGGAGGTTGTGGTCGTGAGTGTGGCATAAATTTGACCGGCCCTCTGCACAGATTTGTTTCCTGAGATTTCTCTCTTATTTCTCCACCATGACCTACATGGACACCGACGTATCTGTTCCCAGTGACGGTGTCCCCAGCTACGTCTTGTCGCTGCCCCTTTACGCAGGAGCTTCCGGCTATCCACGACTTCAGGAGGCCTACCAAAAAGCCTTCTTTTACTTCCGACAAAGTGTCCCAGAGATCATGTTCTTGACCTTCCTGCTCGTGTCTGCGGTGTGTCTTGGCCTTGTCGTTCTCTACGAATCACGGAAGGGCTCCTCTACTGGCCTTCAGTATGAGGGCGCAGAACTCTCGACCCACACTAGCGCTTGGTGGTACGGGGCTCCGTTTCGGCTATGAGTTTGGATGCATAGCGGCGTTGCAGGATACCGTGAACTTGAGGTTAGTGACATGTCTTGCGAGCCTGACGATCGGACCGCTGCTGTTTGTAGGGACGTCTGTGTAACGACCGTTTCGGGATCCATATTTGCCGGCTTTCTGGTTGCTGCCCCTCAACTTGACGCAGGGAAGATGATAAAAGGCTCGTGAGGACTGGAAGGGGTTTTTGAAAATGCGGCTCGTGATACGCTTCGCTCCGCTCAGTTCTTAATGTTCGTGATCACGTGATGAGTCCGGGTTCCAAAGGATGCTACTTCATGGATGTAGATCAGACTGTGGACCTCATACTAAAGGAACTGCACGGGACCGGCGGTCTTACTGATGCCATAGTAGGCGCTCTAGCGCCCCTACATGAGGGAGGAGGGGACTCTGACAGGAGCCTTTTTCTTTCAGTTGAGAAGCATAGCGAGTAGCGATCAGCTGCGTATTGGCATAACGAGTTTTTGTCCCTGGCCTACAACGCGATGTGTCCACTGTCCAGACAATTTCGAGGACCTCCATCGAGTCATGGCCGCTGCTATTTGCATTCCGCCTTTCTTTAACCGTTTTGCTCGATTTGAGGTAAGCTGTCAGAGAGACTTACAGCCTTCGATGAGGGAGCACTTTAAACCGCTTCTATTATTCGCCGTACAGCGACTTCTTGATAAGATTTAGAATGTGCTTCGATGGGTTCTTATGTTTACCTCCTGAGATAGACCTCTCAAGTCGGGTGGGCTCACGATGCAACACCTTGGTGGTGGTGACAACGGCTTAATAGCAGTAGAGCTCAGTCCCAAGCGGTGGACACTGATAGCGAATTAGCCCGGGGAAATAGAATCCAGCCGTGGTTGTTTGTGATTCGGTCTTCCGTCAGGGCCACTTCGCGGCTGATGCTGCGTTCTCATCCTGGTTCGCAATACCCGATGGCTGCCGCTTTGAGGAGGTTGTTAAGCTGACCCCTTTCTTCGTCCCTTGGGCACGTTATAGATCGGTGTTCGCCTCGACACCCCATGACTTATGTGAATGTGTCTACCCCTTCGGCCTCGATCGTCAACTGGAGTCGTTCCGCGAAGGGTGAGCTTGGAATTGTGAACCGTGCTGTCGGTGCACATAGTTCTCAGAACTAAGTTCTGTGTCGCTGCATCAGGTACGCCCGTACCAAGGAGCAACTGGCTGATCCGAGCCGGTGGCAGAGCGACTTGGCAATGAAGAGGCATCCCATTGATATGATGGAGGAACGCATAGCCTCTATTAGGCACGTTGTTGAGAGCTCTTGAATGAGACCGTCGCCATGGTATATGCCACATAAGTCACAGATTTAATGGGACCTCACCGATTCCCTACCGGGCGCTATTTGTCCCGCGCCCATAGCAATGACTGGGCGTCAGGCATCATCACGAGGCATCGAGCGTCGTAGTCCGACGATGGTGATGTTTGGGCTGGTTTTTGCTGATTTCTGTGTGCTTTCGAAGTTCTTTTCATATCTGATCTTTACGTAAGCTTTGTATGCCCTCTGATTGCGTGAGGTCCATCTTTTCTTCTGAGAACGAGAGCCCTGTTTGAGTTGTAACCAGTGTACGTCCGTTATGCGAAACCGATGCGTCTCATGTGATTTAGGGGGTTGCAGTGGCGGCTCTCAGGTCCTCTGCAGGCTTGCTCGCTAAGGAGTGTTACCGTCATGCCGTATCCATAGTTCTGCAAGTTTTCAATGCTCAACGCCTTTCTAGGTGCCCTCAAGAAGCAGGGATGGAGAAAATTACGACTCACTACGCTGCTGCTTTGCGCGTATGCCGTGTGGCGCATCGTCAATCGACTACGCCGGAAGAGATCTGGTCCGATGGACCCTCGAGTGACGCTTTCTTTAACCGGCAGTGGATCGAGAATTGCCTATCACTTGGGAGTGATCGCGTGTCTGAGAGACCACGTTGACCTGAGGTAAGGTCCTCGTCATCCGATGCAGCGTGTTCATTCTGTTGGCCTTTTCAGTAATGTGAGGATGTCTAGCATTTCCGGTGGGGCATGTATGTTGATAGTACTGGCACTGCAACATGTGGAAATATCGGAGATGATGCTTCTCGGTGAGAACAGAGGATGGTCTCCCTTTGGGAGGAGGCCACTGCGTCACTGGCATCACTGCATTAGGAGTTGTTGTCATTTGTCTTTGCTCAGGTCTCCGTATGATGGAGCGAATGATAAAGAATAACGGTACTGGAACATACTTCTTGAAACAAGAAGAAGTCATGGATCAGATCTTGAGGGACCTCCGCGTCATGTGCCACATGGAAGATGAAGATGTAACATTTCCGCATGAGATGGGTTGCTCGGTCGATGGCAGCGCTCAGCAATTTCCGCTGTGAATTCCATCAACTGCGACCTTCTTGTTTGTTGTAGATTGCCCGCCTGTCAAGAGAACACCGCGCCTACGTGGGAGTGACTACATTGACGCCCTATCCTCAACACGCTAACATCTGCATACCAAGAGACCCGAGAGAAGCCCTGCTCACCATGGGGAGCCTCCATGACCATCCCACCATTCTTCCGCTCCTTTGGAAGAGTCAATGTAGGAGCAGTCGTCCTCATGGCGGTAGCATGATTAGATCTCCCTCAGGGCAAGGTGGCGATAGACGGTTGCTTCACTCGACTTTACTCACTGCCTGACGATCACAACCCGGCCCGAGTCATTCGTATTTGCCCGTTCCCTTGGCCGTTCTCTGACATACGACCGCCATTGAGAGACTTGCCCAGGACAGTCTTCGAGGGCTTCGTGCCTCTGAGGCTGGACTGGCAGATACGTATCTTCTCCCAAGGGTAACAGTGGTTGCTTGAGGAAACAATTAGGGAGGGTACCGCTCACTTTGGCAGTTACGAGGACGCAGAGAGAACTCTGCCGATGCTCTTGGGTGCACCGTGGTCTTTGCGGCCAATCCCTGATGCGCGGAATCGCTTGAAGGAACATATTGCGCGGTTCAACAAGTTGAAAAAGAGACTGGAGCATTACGACGATGATGACCATGGACTGAAGTCTTCCTCTAGTTGCATCAAGCTGAGGAGGGGCAGCGCAAGAGAGCATATCAGATATCACACATGGGCTGAAATACCGTTTGCCAATGGCGGATGATGAGCCGCTCATCATGAATGCCTTATGCTCTGAACGATTGCTTTTTTCATCTTGACACTGTGCGCTACACCGATGTCCTGACGGACGCGTTGCTGTTGCCGTTGGGAGTTCTCTTCGAAGTGGTACAGCTTTGCGACGATGGGTGAAAGTGATTCATGGCTGCTATTTTTTAATGTTTGTTCGTTGAACTAGCATGTTGTGTTGTCCAAATCGATTGTAGAGGCGAGCGCTATAATTTTTGGGCGCGTGACGCTGTTTAGCGGGTCGCATAACTGTAAACAACGATTTCCAGAGCTATTATTTGTGATTTAGAGACGAGATATGTCCGGTGACCCTGCCAGTATTGATGAGATTGACCCCCCTTTGGTAAAGGGAGCAGTGCCCGTTGATGAGGAGCTTCCCAATCTGGACGACATTGACATCATGGACGAAGAGTCGGTGAAGCCTTCGGCGGGTGGTATGCACGAGACGGGAGATGAAGATGGTGGTGCCCTTGTGGCCCCTGTGGATGATGATGGTATGCTCGACCTCAATGGTGACACTGGGGGAGGTTCGACTGGGGAACCTACAACTTCTGAAGAGAAATGATGATGATGACGATGACAGTGATGATGAAGATTACGTGCCGGGGTCGGAGGAGAGCAGCTCTGGAGGTAGCCTGATGGACGAAGATGAAGGGGATATGGATATGGAAGACGGTGATGGAGATGGTAACGTTCAGGAACAGCAGCATCACCACCATCATACTAAGGAGGAAGAAGAAGCTATGGATAAGAAGGCGATGGACGAGTTGGAAGTTGAAGACGATCAGGTGTCGTTCACTGGTGGGATTGGTGGTCTCCCCGGTGGGAGCATGTTCCCGGCGTTACACAAGTTGGTACTTCAGAACTCTTCTGATGATATCACTGCTTATTTGAACGAAACTGGTTCGGAGTCGATGTATTATCAAGTAGATGGTCTAGGACGTTCACCTCTTCATCTGGCATTGTTGTATGGTTTGACGCAATCTGCCAAAGCGATTCTGGAGGCCGATATCAACTACTGCCAGTCGGCTTTCGAGCGTCATGTGACTAATATTGAGGTTGAAGGCGTTGGACATCTGAAAATTATTGATGGGAAAATAGTTGTAGTTGATGCGGAAAATTGTATAGTTGAGAGTGGTGTAGAAAATTTGAGTGATAGTATTAGGTCGAAAATCGATATCTTAGAAAAGACGAAATTTTCTCGCAGCCTAGCCACTAGGCCCTTCGACGACCTCCCGACCGTGCACTTGGCAATGTCTACTGCTCCGTTCGACGTCGAGGGTGCCATCGACCTCATTCGGCTCTTGGTTGACCATCCTGGTGTTGACATGGCGACTGCCCTCGACTACTACGGTCGTAATGCTATCCACATCTGTGCTCTCAGTGGTGCTGGTGCGGCTCTTTACGATGCCATCACTAAAGGGGATGTCTGAAGAGCAGATCTATCCTCTGCTGTCTCAGAGGGATCGCTTCGGATGGTGGCCTCTGCACTACGCCATTGACAACAAGGACCCCTCCGGTCAGATGGTTGAGTGTCTCTCGACTTCAGATCAGCTGGTCGATCAGCAGGTTGACGGCTTGCACATATTCGTCTTCGCCATTTCTCGCTATGCTTGGCGACAGGCCTTCCAGATTGCCGTTCTGATGGGCGGACTAAGTGTCATGCCCGATGCTGTTCTCGATCGTGCCGGATCGGTGGCCGACTCGCATGGGACAACAGCCGAGTTCGACGAGTTGATCGCTGCCTTGGCAGCCGGTCAGCCAGGTCTCCCTGAAGATTTCGAGGAGAGGGCTCTGAGTGGTGGCAGCACTTTGGTTGTCACCGACTCGGGCGTGCTCAACCATATGGGAGTCGATCCCGAAGGTCCCTCATGCAGTCGGCGATCTTCATAGTCGTCTCAAGCGCTTCACAAGGGTGGTCGAGAACCCCTCTAGAGTTGAGGTTCTGACAGGCGGCGTCACCAGGTTCGACGAGAGGTACGGTCCATCACCCGGAGTTCGCTTCAAAGCTCTTCTTGGAGACCTCGGTCAATGACTGCCCTATGGCGGACATTCTACGTGTTCACGACTGGAATTACGTTGAACCCATCATCGCCAAATGTGAGGCTTTGAGGAAGCGAGCTCTGGCTGAGGGAGAGACCAACCTCAACCGTCGAAGTATCCCCATAGACAAGACTGATACCTCTGTAACGGTCGACTCTTGGGCGGCAGCACGGAAGGCAGCTGGCTGCGCCGTGCTGGCAACTGATCAGGTCTGCTCTGGTACTGGCTATCGCAATGCTATGGCCATCATCAGACCGCCAGGCCATCATGTCGCCTCTCGTGGAGCCGTTAACCCCCAATTAGAGGACGAGGATGAGGAAGGAGATGGATCTCAAGGTTTTTGCCTTCTCAATAATGTCGCTATATCGGCCGCCTATGCCCTCAGCAACTACAGGTCTACCATTCAGCGTGTTGCCATTGTTGACTTCGATGTGCACCACGGTAATGGTACCGAAGCTATCGTCCGCGGTCTCTCCTGGGCCAGTCACTGTCCGTAAGCAGATGCGTGTAGCTGGCTGTGAGATGACCATCACTAGGTCCAGCCTGATGCCTTGGGTTGACCCTTCTACTGATCGTGATAATGTCTTCTTCGCTTCGGTTCATCGGTTTGACGGCCGCTTCTATCCGAGGAGTGGCCCTACTTCGCGAGATGATGTAGAAATCACGGCTCGAGGCAAGGGGCATGCGACCATTACCACAGAGTACGCTGATGGTACTCAAGACGTTATGTCTGATCACGGCCAAGCCGACCGCAACATAGTGGATGTCGGGCTGAGTTCTGACTCCAAGCCGGAGGATCTTCGCAAGGCCTTCACTGACCGGATACTGCCAGCATTGATTCAATTCTCGCCCGACTTGATCCTCATCTCTGCCGGCTTTGATGCCCACTTGAGGGACCGCCTCGCTCAAGGGGAGTGTGACTTCTCTGAGCGAGAGTTCTACTGGATGACTGAGCAGGTCATGGCGGTTGCTGCACAGACCGCTGAGTGTCGTGTAGTGAGCGTCTTAGAAGGTGGTTACAACACCAAGTCTCAGTGGCTTAGTCCACTGAGCCAAAGCGTTGCCGCTCACTTGCGTGCGCTAATGACCGTTAATGCCAGAAAGCCTGAAGTAGCTTCTGATGCTACTACTGTGGTGGAATCGTCACCCGTCGAAGATCAGCAGCAAGATGTGGCTTCGTCGAGTAAACGGCCGATTGATCGAGATGATGATGAAGAAGAGCTTGAGCTCTTCGGAGAAGATGTTCCCGACGTCAAGCGACCGCGGTTGGAGATGGATTCGCCTGATGAGCCAGAAGAGTTATAATCATTATCGCTGATGTAGTTGTATATTCCTGCGTATGGTTCTGCTGCTGCTGTCGTTGCCCCTATGAGTTCCCCTAATACTTACTCGAGATTGGAATGCCGACGCGTAGTGATGACTAGTAACATCCTGTAGGTTGTATTCCGTGGTTTGATGATGATGATCATAGTCGTCGTTGACTTATTAAACTCTTGTCTGTGAAGTGTAGCATTTGATAGCATTATTATTACCATAGTTGTTGAGATTAATCCGTAATAACATCATCAGCAGCAGCGGCAGCAACCATATCGTCAGGAAGTGTAATATTATCTATCTCCTTCCTTAACGTCTTTCTTAACCATGAAAAGGGTCGCTTGACAGTCGATTTCGCTGTTGAGTTATTGCAGTAGGTCAATGCAACACAGTAGTCAGTGGGCGAAGCAGCGGACGTCGTTGGAATATTATGTTGGAAAGTGGAGGCTAGAGGCCGTCGCAGATGGTAGAGATATTGAAGGCTGCCTTGAGACGAACTAAACGCTGCTCGATGCATGGTATGGGAATGTGACCTGCGTGGTTTTGTCTTTTTTCGGTGATGAAAGAACCTTCCTCCTCAATATGCTTCAAGGGCTCCCGAGAGCTTCGACTTCATCAGGTCAATACATAGCGGACGGAAGTCCAAAGTTTGGGTGGCTAAGATAGAGGAGGATGTAACAGCCTTCCCTCGGCACCTGCTTCGGCTCTGCGCTTGCTGCTTGTCTGAAGGGTTCATGTTAGGTGGGAGGGCTTGCGGGGACACTATGTGTAGTGAAAATGATCGAGACTGGTCATCTGCACAGTCGGGAGCAAGTCGAGCACGTCTGGGAGGAGCGCCAAGCTGCGGACATGGCAAGGCAGGTGATTGGCAGTCTATTCGGGCGTGTCATTCCGAGTATGCTCATTTGCCGTCAGAACCCTAGCTTACGAGGGCGGTGTTGTGTGTTGCTGGGAACGTATAAAACGCAGACTCAAGTGTGCCTGGTTCTCACAGCGATGAGGGGCGACCCAATCCACCATCACTTCCAACACGCAGATGGCGGACACTTCACAGAATTCCGGACCAAGTACTACGGGCTGTGCGATCGTCGTCTTCCCTGGGGAGGTAGGATCGACCGCAGTAGATGCACTTCTTGCAAGGTTCTATATACACTACATAGCATCAACGTTGAAGATACTGCATGAAGAGGGTTACATTTATCGGGACTTGAAGGCACTGCGGGCCTCCTGTGCGCAGCTCGTGTATTTCTCCCTGTTTGTTAAGGCCAGCAATGTGTTACTGGTGGAGGGACGTCCTGTTCTCATCGACTTCGGTATGTGCAAGAATATCTCCAAGACAGGCAGAACCTACTCAGTTTGTGGTACCTATCATGCCATGGCTCCCGAGGTCCGATTCCCACGAGACGCTTCGTCCACCGCGAGTTTGTCTGGCAGGTACGGGCACTATCAGGCCTCGATCACGATACAAGAGTCGCTACCACTAGCGGCTACGGATATCCTGTGGACTTCTGGGGGCTGGGTATCCTTTTGGTAGAGCTTCTCACTGGTAAGCCGCCGTTTGGGTACAGGAATGGTGACATAGGAGATCTCTTCGAGCTCTCAAGAGGTAATACCGGATAGCGACGGATAACCGAGCCACTCTTATGCAACCGATTTTACTCGAGTTCTTCTGTACTGCCATGATCATCGCCGTTGCTGGATTCTCAGCACCTCCCTGCAGCGTCGAATTGTGTGGATGTCTAGCAGCAGTATGTGTTCAGGCAGCCCGAGCACTATACACTGGGCCGCCGGCTTCCAGCCATCACGTGACCTGCGTGACTTGGTGGAGAGCCTATTACAGCCAGATCCGTCAAAGCGGCTCGCTGACTGGGAGACAACACTCAACCATCCCTACTTTGCCGGCATCACCGATGATATGCCCCCGCCAGAGTGGGACTCCGACCTGGGGACTGAACTGTGGTGTACGGATGTTGACGACGAGTCCTTCACCAGCAGCTCGGCGGATGCTTTTCGCGATTTTTAGTGTCTCTCGAGAATGTGCTCTCACGGATTTGTGTTTCTGAAATCGCCATTTGGTGGAAGTAGTCTAGCCATCCTTACGTCTTCTAGCTGACGAGAATGCATTGAAGCCAGAGCTGCCATTAGTTAGTGGACAGTGAGAGGTTCCCACTGCCCCGCAGTACACCTCGCGAACTTCGCGCCGCACAGCCTTCGGTGCTACTCAGACTTCATAGATTCTCCCGAAGGTAAATGACGCATTCTGAAGAGCCTCCTTTCCGACACGTTCCCGCAGCCTTCAATCTAGCAGATGTGCCTGTCTTCAATATAGCAGAGAACAGGTGTCGAATGGCCATGCTCGGGAGGACTTTGCTACAGTGCGCTGCAGGTGGCATTGCCGATCCTGTATTATACCGCAGGATGATGCTATACTCGACGTCATCAAGACAGAGAGGGAAATCGAGAAGAACCTCAGCATCAGTCATGTTCAAGACACTCGTAGACGGCAGGTCGTTGGGGTAGGAGCATCGGTCGTGTCGCGGTATCATCGACCTTATTGAGGTGATACGCTCGCGTGCCACAGACAGGGCCGTCTATTCGGCCATCATCGACTCGTTGTCGCTTGCGGCGGCACCAGAATGTGATCAGCCCCAGGGCGGGCAGCAGATCTCTCTGTACTATTGCCGCCACGATGGGTCGGTGATACTAGGATACAGTGCGGCAGAGGAAGCCTGTGAGGCGACGGAGGCAGTGATTGGAGCGCATGCATGCATCGGTGAGAGTATTGCTCCTGGCCAGCCGAGAGCTCACGAAACCAGGATGCCAAGTGGTGGTGCTGATCTCGTCGAGGAAGTCGGAGGCTGACCTACAGCAGGAGCTCGAGGCCTACTTCAGCGACTTCATTCCTGGGGTGGATGCCGAGTTACCCAGGCTTCTCAACTGCCCATCACCTAGTCTGATTATCGTAGTGAAGACACTTCCCGCCATCGTCGCTTGTTCAGCTTGGGCTGTGTTGAGGTATGTCAAACCGCCGACCCTGACGGCATCAGTCTCACTTCGACGGAGACGATACAGCGACTCACCGCACCTGGAAGGTTTCGGCGAGTCCACCTCATAACCTCGGCCAATGTTGAGGAAATCACAGTGAAGACTGCCTCAGCCGTTGGTAAGGTAGTCCGCGGGGAGCACAGTGAAGCGACCAGTGCGCAGATTGAAGCCAAGAAGCCCTAAGCTCGTCTTGGTCTCAGTGTCGACTGTGGAGGCCCACCTGAAGCCGAAGGAGCAGATATTACCTGGGGACGAAATAGAGTTCATCGAAGCCATGGAGCATCCCCCCATTACTCCGGCTCAAGTAGAGGCCCTGCGACTCACTACAGCGGTTTTCCTTTCCTTTCGAGGGCCTGCAAGTGTGTCGTTACGCTGCTGCGGCGGTCAGTTGTCATCCTGATGACGAAGCTTGGGGACCCAGACTTTTCGTACCTCTTCTCTACCTTGCGGCGATGGTGAGTTTTCTTGAGCGGGCGTGTTTCGACGGACGCTATCATCGTCCGGTCAGGCTATATGCCCCGCTGCGACCCATACTGATCACGAGTCTCCTTTGCTCTGGTCGAACTTCCTTTTGGCTGACCTAGCCCTCACTCATGGTATCCCTCTGCCCCGAGTTCGCTGGCAGAAGCGAATTCCGCTCAAGGTACAGCAGCAGGAGCAGAGCTGGCCTGCCTGTGTGCCGCTAGGCTCGTTGCCAGGAGCATGTGCCAAAACGTAGGTCCGGAGACCAAGTGACACAGGCGTAACGAACGATGCTTCCAGCCCTCCTCCACTGCATCTGATCCGCGGTTACGGGCCTCCATCGTCATGGGTGTTAAACAAGTTGCTATACCATGTGAGGCATGTGGCCGCCCCAGAATGTTCCACCAAGAGCAAACTCACGGGCGGTGAGGCTGTCCTCACCTACGCGCCAACCATTGGTGCTCTTCGTTGCTTTGCAGTTACGTTCAACCGGTCAATAGTCCGGTACCCGATATTCTTAAAAATGCGATCAACAAATGGGTGCCAAGGATGACGGCCGATAACGCGGTCGAGTGCGGCAGTGCCTTCTTGAGACGCCAATTGGCGGAGAGCTCCGGCTTGCAAGCAGCAAAGCAGCGGATTTCCTCCCTCGCGGGAGCGCCCATCTGCATACTATGTGGCCGAGTAAGTAGCAGTCAAGTTCCGGACATGATTGCATGACAACTCTTCGCTCCCATCTTTCACGCCTCAGGTTGATACTAAGCAGTTTTATTACTCATCGGAGCTGGTTGGCAGTTTTCCCTCGAGCCTTGTGGACCACGGGCGAGAGCTCATCCGCTACATGATAGCCAGGCCCATTTTCGCATGCCTCGATTGCCGACCTTTCATAATGGAGTGGGCTTCAGGACCGCCTTTACCATCCTTCTCTTATCGGTTCTTCTGTCAGCTACTGTCGAATGACCGTCAATGACAGTCAAGTGCGTCGCCGGCCGAGGCAAGAGTCTTCCGATAGTGAAGTGGCGGCAAGAGAGGAGCGGAGGTCACCTCCCTGCCCCTTCTCGACTACTCATTAACGCCAAGTGTCCGTTGTATCCCTGTTTGTCCAGATTCCCGTTGAGAATGGGACAAATGAGAGCCAGGCCGGTCGGCGATTGTGACAGTGGAGGGCTACGCTCTACGCCAGAGCGCAGAATCCTGGTGGGAGAGCAATAGCGCTTGTTGATCACGACGTTATCATCACGTTCACCTTTGGCAGGCTGCCTTCCCGTGCCATGTCCAACGCATGGGCGCGGCTGAGGAGTACGCAGTAGGCTCGCCTAGTCGCGCTTCTAAGCGCATTCTCCAGAAAGCCAATAACGAGCCGCCTGCTACGTTATTGAGTAGGGTATCAGGTAGGGTATCTCTGCTGGCAGAATACCGCTTCTTAAATGCGTTTTTCTTTTGAGAACGGAATCGAATAAGCGCTCCACGATGGGTTCGAACCACCGACCTTGTGGTTAACAGCCACACGCTCTGCCTACTGAGCTAGCGGAGCAGTTAATAGTGGCATTATTGGTCAACCCTGCACAGGGGGACAGAGACGCTGCTCAATGTAACGCGTCACGACGTCACATATCGGGTGCGTTTATTTCATGGACTTGAGAGGTGTAACGACTGCGGCTTCTGAACTCTTCGCCTGGGCACAGCATTCTATTCCACACCCATGACAGGTAACACAAACAAGTCTCACCACAACAAATGTGGGATTTGTTTGGAGAGAGAGGCGACCACGATAATGAGGCCATGCCTGCACACCACATGTAACCGAAGGGCATCCTCCTAGTAGGCTACTACCTGTCTATTGCCGGCAGGCTTTCGATGCGTATGGACATGGCTGCCGTTCGCCGAAGAACACTGCGCAATGCTGAAGGGAATGATGCCCCCTACAGGAATTACTTTTGGCCGTATGGACTTATCGGTGAACGATGCTGCGTGCGTCCGAGGCTCACAGCTTGTTCCAGGTTCTATTCAGCGCCACTGATGGACTGCCCCCGTCTGCGAAGCGGTGTCCCGTATGCCGAGAGACTGTCGAAGGGCTCGTGCTTGGCAGTAACGTGAAGAAGTTTCTGCCCGACAGTAGCGATACATATCATCCCAGCTCGAAGGAACTTGATGATATGCCGACATGGGTGAGCATAAACGCACCGCATGAAGGTCTGGCATCATGATATGGTTGATTCGAGATACTCTGGAGTGACCTGGTCGCCGGCAGAAGCTCCATGCAGCGGACATTAGACATACAGAATGGTTGTAACATTTGGTTTGCTTCAAGTGTTGTGTGACAGTGGGACGAACGTCTTAATGGCAAGAGTTAGTACCGCTGTTTGTCCCAATCCCGCGCTGCACCAACACAAATACCCCGCCGTGTAAATGGTAACAAAGCTTCGATAATTGAAATGCTAGTGGTGAATTGTTAAACGATTTCTTCAATAGCAGTTGTCTATACACATGAGTGTTCTTCGTTTTTGCCCGATAAGCCGCAAAACACTACTCGGCGACGCTGTGGATCAATTTATCATGGCCGCAAAGCACCCAAGGAAATCAATCTCTGGACTAGGTCAGCCTTCTCCACACAGTCACTCGACGATCCCTGCCAACGAGAACCATAACAGAAGTCAGACAATGACCACAGCTCAAATAAGAAGGATCCGAATGAATGATCAGCAAGAGCCTGCGAATCCCCCAGTGTATAGTACCCCCTTGGCAGCTATGAGATTCTTCAAGTCCTTGACACGCATAGAGCGTAGAGACTCTAGCGTATACTTCCCAGAGTCACCGGCCTGGTTGCCACCGGAATCGGGCACGCCGGCATCATCTGTCGAATCATCGGTGCTCACAATAACTCGACCGCTCTGAGAAAGCAAAAGTCGCCACAGAAGTCGATCAGTGCATGAAGGTTCACTTACACTGACTAGCATTCGAAGAAGCTGTTCTTTCTCTACAGCTTCTTCAGGTAAAGCTAAGTTGCACCGAGCCATGAGGTCTTTGATCTCGGGCACCGTCATTGACATCAACTGCGACTTCGTGCATACATGAGGGTGAGCGGAGATCGATGGGCCTGAATGTGCGACGGCAACTGACGCTTTTGAAGGACACTCATATCTCCTCACATTCAGGAATGAGCTCCACACGCGACGAGTCTTCCAGTCGGTCCAACAGCTCGGACTTCTCGAGGCAACCCTCGGCTGAGACTCCAAGCTCGTCCATCAATTGTCGTAGGCCGCGTACCGACATGTTCTGCAAATCACGCTTGCGGAACCTGAACGACGGGTGCGCGATGCTACATCATCGCCGCACGCAGAGTTCCCTCTCCTCAACGCTAGAGCAGTTCGGAACGGTTCTCGGGTTCTTACCGACTTCCCACGAGATACTACCTCATCTTCCGCAGTTTCATCCGATCCTTGCGTCCGGCCTCGAACCGCGCATCGTTCGTAGGGAGCTCGTAGCGGCAAACCGGGCAAGTACAGTTCTTGCGCAACCACGGGACGATACACCCTGACAGGCATAACACTGGGAATGCGACAGGGTACGGCTCGAGACCTCCGACGACCCCTAAAGTGTCCGAGTAATGGAAACAAGCATTTAATAGTACCCGTGCAAAAGATATGCCCACAAGGCAGCTTGGTTGCCTTATTGCCGACATGCTGCTTCTCAAGGCAAATGCTGCACTCTTGATTATTTGCAGCATCCTCGCTGATATCTTCGGGAGTGATAACAACCTAATTACCATTTCCAGTGCTGCATGTAGTCCCCTTAAATTCATGCTACCTGTGGTAGACCCTGTATTGCAGTAGAACTAGCCGGCGGAGGGGCATGGGACTCCCTTCGAGGCTGCTGGGGCTGATCCATACCAAACGGATCACCCAGGTCGAAGGCGCCGAATGGATCGAATCTGATCCGAAAGCGCAGGAATATCCGTATAAAGACCGACCAACGATGCTACTATGTAGAAGTAGCTTGAAGTATTACATACAATTCGCGAGGAAACGTCGCAAGACGTAGTTTCACCACAGATGGTTCGGGCAAACTCAGATGCTATCGGCAGCGGAGGGCTGAATTTCTTAGACGCTAACAATCGGCTGTGCGGTAAGCTGTGTAATTCTGCCGCTGCTCGTGTGGTTACACTCGCGCAGCCTCTACGACGTAGGGCAAAGTGTGGTAGGGAAAAGGAGCTATACCCACCCTATGCTACGGAAAAGCGAAATTAGAAGCGGCTGCCGCATTCTGCTGTCGGCGAGACTCCTGGGCCCGCCGGTATCTTCGTTCCGCATCAGCCTCCGCTCTCGCCTGGGCCTCAGCGGCGTATCTGGAGCTCCCTATAACATTGCCAAGCCATGCTCCGAAATCCATTCAGAAGATAGAAACAAGAAAGAGAAGGTATCTACAGGATCCGGATGACAACCGAAATAGCATTCGTGGCCGATGCCCAGCCGTGTCTCAGTCTGGGACTCTCAGAATCGACATTTTGCTGACCGCGCGCCACGAAACTCTCAACAGCTGCCTTTGGGGAATTTACATGATGCTTCTGAATGATTTCCCGCCTTCACGTTCAATACCAACGAATTGGCCTCAATCGCGACTGATGAGTCTCTACAACGTAAGGGGGCCATACACGGGCTTGAATTGGAGTTGACTGGAGCCGAGGGTTGACATCGCCGCCGCTCGAATGCATGCGGCAGCAACTTTCCACCATTTGTCAGCCCTTAAGTTCTGTACTGTATCTTATCGCATGCGGACTCGAGAGTTCGGATAGGCCTGTCGCTTGCCGGACCCATGGTTCCCTCCGAAACGGTTTCACAGGAAGGCGGGCGAGTTGAGCAACAACAAATTCTGACGAATTAGTTAACCTAAAGATGGATCGTGCTTCACTGCTTGATCTTTACGCCAAAGAGACTCAATTCAATTGCTAGGACTGAACTAACCACCAACGAGTGCACAAGGTGCGCAGAGGACGTGACAGGCGTTGTGTGGCGTCCGAGCTAAGGCTTAGCTGCTAGCGCCGTAATAGCGAAACGTCATCATGGTGAGCTCTCCACCGAAGTCGTTTGAGTGTGGTTCAAGTGGGTAATCTGGTGCAGATTTTGGTCTTTCAGTTCTTTATTGTTTCTAAAACTTCCTGTTTACGACCATGGTCTACGAAGCCCCTCATCTCAAGATCAAGGAAGGTTCCATCAACTCTGTTGTCTGCGTGGTTGGTGACCCCGGCCGTGCTGAGTTGATTGCCACCAAGTACTGTGACTCTTATGAGGAGCTTGCCTACAACAGGGAGTACCGCACCTACAATGTCGAGTTCGAAGGTGCCAAGTTCTCCGTCGCCTCCCACGGTGTTGGTGGCCCCGGCTGTGCTATCTGCTTCGAGGAGCTCATCAAGTGCGGTGCTAAGGTCATCATGCGCCTCGGAACTGCCGGTTCGTTGAGGCCTGATACCATCAAGCAGGGTGATTTGATTGTCACTACTGGCTCTGGTGCTGAGGATGGTGTTTCCCAGTATCTTGTCCCCGCTGGCTTCCCCTGCGTGGCTGATCCCGCTCTTTGCATTGCTATGCGTGATACGGCTAAGTCTCTTGGCTACGAGCGTGTCCACTTCGGCATCACTCTCGCCTCTGCCGTCTTCTACCCCAGCCCTGCTGTTGAGCAGACCTTGGCCAGTAACGCCGCTGCTGGTGCTATCGGTGTGGAGATGGAGAACTCTGCTTTGTTCGCAGTTGCCTCTATCAGAGGTATTCGTGCCGCTGCTGTTTCAACCGTTGACGGCTGCCCTCTCAAGTGGGATGAGGGTGACTACGATCCGGCTGGAACTACCGTCACCAACGGTAAGGAGCGCATGATCAAGACCGGTATTAACGTCGCTAAGCGCGTTGTCTTGGAAAACTTGTAATTGCATTAAGTTTCTAGTAACAGCAGAACAAGACCGGCAGCCTGGAATCGGGCAGTAGGTTTTGTTCTTGCTCATTGTGTACGAATAGTGATCCTGTTCTCGAGATCTAAAGCTGTTTGCTTGTTGAGTTGTTAGTGTAATACTCGAGGTTGTGGTATTCCGGATTCGTTCTAGTGGGTGTGCTCTACAATATCTACAGGCTAGGCGAGTCTTTCATTTCTGAGCTTTCCGTTCAGTAAGGGGGACTAGACACTTGGTGTCAAGAAACGGACATTATTGGTTGAATGCTGGGAACGAGTTACACCAGTTGGTGAGTGAAAATAAAGGTCGGGTAGTTGTATGCTGGTCGGAAGCGGGGCCGACTGCTTGTATGATGGTCAGAATGTGCGAGTGGAGCACGGACGGTTTCGGTGGGTCCCTGGGCAACCAGCACACACTCGTTTCAGACCTCTCTTTTCTAGTGTGGTTGACTGCCGCTTCAGAATCGCGAACCTTGGCCCTACGAAGAGCAGAACTTGAAGGTTGACAGAAATGGCGGGAGGTGCGACTTCAGGGACACCGGCTATTCCGTGACGATCAACTCAAAATGGGAAGAGCTTCTTCTGAGCACCGATTGCCTGCAGGTTGAGTGCAGTCCATAGGATCATTGAGTAGATCTTAGGCTGGCGTTGCAGTCGGCTGGGCATGAGAAACATATCTTTGTGGGCGATACAGAAGAATGTAAACCAAAGAGGACTTTACTGCTACCGCGCTCCGCCTGCGCACAATTTCGTTGTCAACTTGTCCGATGCCCAACCCATTGTGATAACAAACAAACGCTCCAGTCTAAGCTGTGGAGCGTCCTTGGCCGCGGTCTTGGCACACACTACTCATGCCTAATTGCAGAAGCATACCCTCTTCGGCGCGGCGTTGGGGCTTATTGGTTGGCTAATGGGGACGGATTGTGCAAGCTGTTCAGCCTGTAGCTAATGATCGGTATATTGGCTCATCAGCATCGTCCATGGCAAGGTTCAAGTTCTGATTTCCTCGAGATTCGAGCGCATTTAACCTCGGCAACTTTTTTCAGTTCTTTATTGTTTCTAAAACTTCCTGTTTACGACCATGGTCTACGAAGCCCCTCATCTCAAGATCAAGGAAGGTTCCATCAACTCTGTTGTCTGCGTGGTTGGTGACCCCGGCCGTGCTGAGTTGATTGCCACTAAGTACTGTGACTCTTATGAGGAGCTTGCCTACAACAGGGAGTACCGCACCTACAATGTCGAGTTCGAAGGTGCCAAGTTCTCCGTCGCCTCCCACGGTGTTGGTGGCCCCGGCTGTGCTATCTGCTTCGAGGAGCTCATCAAGTGCGGTGCTAAGGTCATCATGCGCCTCGGAACTGCCGGTTCGTTGAGGCCTGATACCATCAAGCAGGGTGATTTGATTGTCACTACTGGCTCTGGTGCTGAGGATGGTGTTTCCCAGTATCTTGTCCCCGCTGGCTTCCCCTGCGTGGCTGATCCCGCTCTTTGCATTGCTATGCGTGATACGGCTAAGTCTCTTGGCTACGAGCGTGTCCACTTCGGTATCACTCTCGCCTCCGCTGTCTTCTACCCCAGCCCTGCTGTTGAGCAGACCTTGGCCAGTAACGCCGCTGCTGGTGCTATCGGTGTGGAGATGGAGAACTCTGCTTTGTTCGCAGTTGCCTCTATCAGAGGTATTCGTGCCGCTGCTGTTTCAACCGTTGACGGCTGCCCTCTCAAGTGGGATGAGGGTGACTACGATCCGGCTGGAACCACCGTCACCAACGGTAAGGAGCGCATGATCAAGACCGGTATTAACGTCGCTAAGCGCGTTGTCTTGGAGAATCTGTAATTATATTTCCACTGAGTTTACTCCTAAGACTGAGACGAGCAGCCTGGAATCGGGTCGCAGTCTCAGTTTGCTTTTTTTCTTTGTGTAGTGAATACAACGAGGACAAAATCGTTTTGTCAATTTTCTGTTGTGTCGTGTTGTTGCGAATGAATTCTGCGATGGAGACTGGAGGGGACACAGTCTGTAACGAAAGAATGCAGCATGCAGAGGTGAGGCCACTACGCCACGGCAATCAGTCCTCCATCACCGCTTCAATTGTTCGCTTGCCGTTGTCGCGCCTGTGTGGCCTAGTGGCCGCCTCACTTATGCACGTTGCGTTATTCCACTCCGGACTGCATATTGAGCGGTAGGAGGAGTGTCTCGGTCATCATTGTGTGGGAACTTTCGTTCCCGTTAACACTCAGTTCGTTGGTTACGTCTGTGTTCAGGATTCCGTAAATTTTTTTCATTTTACTATGGAGTTGAATAAATATGGTCCGCACAGCAGAGTGAAACGTCAGTTGCGTGTAACCAGGGGCATATATGTACCCCTGCTTCTCTCTCGTCTGTAACAATAACTCAATAGCTACTGACCATGAGGAACACAGCTTAGGCAATGGAACATAACATGTACCAGCCAACTCGAATGCTTCAGAGGGCCAGGATAGCCTGCGGAGAGATATAACGATACTGTTGGCAACAGTCTATTGCCGAGCCTCGTTCGATCGTCAACTCACCCTTCCCGTTCCCCTTTGCAAGCTCTTGTGAAGCATTGCAGATTGACAGTCAGCGAGGCGCAATGCAAGTTGATCGCATAACCTGGGCAGCACGATTAAAGTCATACACGCCCGAGCAACCACAGTGAGCTGACTTTGTCTTTATCGCGATCTCCTGTTGTAGTTGCACCACAAGCTCCCCCGTGGAGATATTCCTATCTGCTGTGTCACCACCCGCTGACGATGATGCCGCTGCCTCCATCATTTTGCTAGCGAGACTGAATCTGATTAAGAACGATGAGAAACACCAACAGAATTACACCATCTCACCCCAGTGCCCGGTCTAAGTGGACTTGTCGTCGCATAAGATGGTCTTCCATCGCATTGATAAGATGACGTTCAAAATCCTGACAGAGTCACGAGCTCCGGAAGTCGGCCTCGACCTCATCAAGATACCCCGGCCGATTCCGCTGGCTGCTTATCGTCCTCAACCAGAGTATCTTCGTCGCGCACTGCCGCCCCACCTGAGGCGGCTCTTTCTGCCGGGAACTGCGCAACGATTAACGTTCACGGCTATTGTGTAGCACATCATAGCCGAGACTGATACGTCGCGAATACCGAATTCCCCGTGGAGGGAGACCGCCCACCCGTCATCACCTTCCAGCCACTTGACACCGTTGTACATTTTCGACTCGTCCTTCTCGGCAGTGCTGTGCCTTGCATCGACTAGCTCTTTACCTTTTCAATAGTCCCCGATAACGCATCGATGTCGCAGCTTTCCGCGGCTCACCCTCATCGCGCTCAAGTTCGGCAATCGAGCGACGCAGCCGAGGAGCTTCTTCACGACTCACATTCTCATTGACATCAGTACCTGTTCTCACACAATACAGCGGTATCATTCACCCAGGACGCCTCACCGGTGCACGCCTCCGAAGAGAAGGAGGACGAGTTGGCGACGGCCTGACAGTCGAAAGTACAACAGCAGGTAGGCATCGTAGGCTGCCCCCCCGCTGACAACGACTTGAGGATAGCAGTATGACCGCCTCGATGGATCCAGGAGCACCGCGTGAGCTAAGGACGGGCCGAGCCTATGCCCCATCACCTCCAACCTTGTCTGATTAGCGCAGACGGCGTCGAGACACTCCTGCAGCTCTCGTTCGCCATACCATCGCCGGCCAGGCTTCATAGGATCCTCGATCAACACCAAGTTCGACAATCTTTTCTCCTGAAGGCAGCATAAGACCGCAGGGGCGACGCCACCTCACGGACCATGTCACTAATCCTAGTCGCTGCATCATCCAGCGAGACCTCCAAGCCATCCGTCAGCTTCACCACGGCCTTCGAGCCTGCGAAGAGCCCTTGTCGAGCAACAGCGGGAGGAGCTCCTCACATAGGTCGACCGGCTGCTGCTGGGCATCTATAATCATCGCTGCTTCCTCCAGAGACAGAGGCCCTAGACTTTTAGTCTCCACGATGGACGGCCCCCTGTCCTGACTTTCGCTTATCAGCTGGATTACCTGAGGGGCTTCACCCAGTCGTTGATACGCTTCGCCCATCAGGGATGACCCTCTCTTGAAGCTGTTCGTTCTGCTCTTCGACATCTCTCTTGGCCTCGATCGTCTTTTCTAGTGATACTATTCGCTGCAAGGCTGATGTGTACTCCATCAGGCTCTTGTCCAGCTAAGATATCCTTCGCAGTGCGGCACGAGCACCGCCCAACTCTCCCATAGTACCTGTTCTTTCTGCAGCCTGACCGTATCTTTCGCCGTCGATAGCTCGCTCTCCAGCTGAGATACTCGCCCCCGCAAGTCGACGACCTCGGACGAACCCACACTGTGGTCTCTGAGCAGAAGGCTTGAACTAAGCCCAGGGAGCATCGATGGTCATCCTCCACTCACTCTGGCGACTTGCGCTGCGACGAGTTCTTTCCGTGGTGCCGATGACTGCTACTACCGCTGGATGCTGCACGCGTCAAATCACGGACGATCTTCTTCATCGGAAAAATGCTGAGGAAACCGTCCAGAAGAGCCGAACAACGAACGCAGATCGGCGGAGGGTTAAGAAACACAGACTAATGGTAATAAGTGGTACATAGATGCAATGACGTCTCTCAATCCGGACTAGGAGGCCTCACCCAAATCCTCTACTTTATTGTCTGCAGCATCCATCGAGCTGATCACAGAGTACGCACTGCCTCGGGGCGACAATCGGCCTGCCTCCGCGTCCTCTTCGCCCTCCAGATCTATCACGATTACCTCCTCAACCGGACCCTCCGATGCATCAGCTTCGGCAAGCGAAGCAGTGTTCTCCTGCTTGGCATTGCCTCCAGCATCCTCGAATAGACAAGCTTCCTCCTCTTCAGTCAATTCTTTCACCCGAGGACTCTTCCGATCTCTCAGCTCCACAGACATCGCAGGCGACTCCTCCCCATCAGAATCGTCCAGGTCGATGACCTCGTGCCCCGGTACGTAGTCCTCTATGAGACCCATAGCGGCCGGACTGAGATCCCCTGGAGGACGAGGGCCGAAACATACACCGTCATCATCGTCCCCGGATTCAAGGACTCCGCCCAAGTCGAGAACAGAGGTTGCTTTCGCTGCCGGTTTCGCTTCCTCGCCCGAAACCTTCTGGGCCTTCATTGCTGGTCGGACGATCGGAAGTGTTATTTCCGTCAGGCGGCAGTTGATCATGAGAGCTCCTCCTTGAAGACTTCGAACCCTTCGCGGGCGCAAGAGGTCGGACATGTGAGGCCTCAGCTGCTGAATCGCCTATGGCCCGATCTGGGGAATCCGGCTTGTCTCCCACTGAAGATCGTTGATTCTCTCTGATCACAGTCGTCTCCACGGGCTCTTCCACTCCGGCTGCTGCATCCCTCTGCTTGGCAGGGCGTGGCTCGGCCGCTACTACTGTGTTGGCGATGGTCTGCTGAGCACCCGCAGGTTTTGCTAGACCGCCACTGTACTCACGAGGCCGCTCTGATGTGACAGACGAGAGTGCCTGCTGTCGTTGATGTGAAGTGCTCGAGAATCGAGAGCTCGGTCGGGCATCCTCTGAGGTTTCGGACGATTCAACTGTGACAGACGATTGACTGTGATTACGTGCAGATGGTTTGGGGCGATTGGAAGGAATGACCGTATGTACGATCGATGGTTGAGACGGCGGCGAAGACCCAAACAGGTCATCGTAGGCGGCAGGAGGATCACGAGTGATGTGCAGCAAAGCACTGGGGGGCTGGCGAGTACCATCTAACGGCGCGGGCGGGCGGTTCGAGACCTCCAACCCTACGTTGTGGATCTCGAGACTTGGATACTCCCCAAACGCTTCTGGAGGCAGCTCGTGAGGCACCAAGTCGCGACTGTTGGTCGAATTATACTTCGTGGTCATCCGAGGAATTTCCGTATGGTTCTGCCCTTGTTGGTGGTTAGAAACTTTCGGCTTCAAAGGCATGATAAATCCGTCGGGAACATTCCTCGGTGACTTCACTGCCGTTGGATGCTGCTCGCTAGAGTCCAATAGAGCATGGCCGATAGACGAGAGGAGCAATAGTCTGCTAGCCTCGCGTTCCTCAGGACTACTCTCCTCAGAGTCGAGTGCAACAGCTCGGCGCACTCTCTTCTTCGACATGAGATACCTAAGTCCCCATACAGACCTTGCCCGGAGAGAGCACTTGAATCGGGCTCACCTTAGTACTTCCGAATCAGCCGACGGTGCTGCCTGAGGTCTCTTCCTCTCAGATCTCGAAGGACGAGCCGCTGCTTTTACTACATCTGCCATGCGAAAAGCTGCATCAAAAGAGGTCCTGCAATCAGCACAAACAGGGAAGCTCAGCTGAGGTGAGTGCCGAGAATTTCGAGTAGCCATCTCGACTCTGACCGCAACAGACGGCATGAGGCTTCGGAAACCATAAAAAAGCCACGAACATTCCATGCCACGAACGAAGTCGCGACACCTCGACAAGCGTGGTAGTGATGCTCACTGATGGTCACAGTGGTTGTTGTTGTTGTAGTAGTGATAGGCCATTAGTAACAATAGTATCATAGATTTATCGCTGGATTGGAGGTGGATGGTCGACCTTCAAGGGAGGGTCATCAAAGGACGTCATCAGCTTCCCTTGGATCTCATCAATGACGAGGTGAGGCGACTACCAACCAAAGGGAGGTATCCAGCCTGGGTAGCCCAGTACATAGGAGATTCCCCGGAAAAACCTCGCATTGAAGGCCATCCCGTACGGCTAGAATCTCAATGACAATAATACAGTAAACCAATCCTCCAATGATATTATCCGACGGTCACCATAATCAACACCGCCGAGCACACGCTGACAAAATGATTGTTAAGTCCTTGATTCAATAGAAGGGGCCATTGTGATGTAGCGGGTGGTGGAGAGGGGACTAACGATAACCAGTACGGTTAGAAGATGACGAAGTCGATGGAGTAGCAGCCACATAACTAGAGACCAACAATTCCGCCCAAATAGAAGTGGGTAGAAGATTCCTCATATCAGATGGTTCTTCCAGAGAGTAACGGCGAACTGGCACCTTGTTGTCTTTGTCAACAGCAGCGGCCTTTCCACGCATCAATGAAGGAACATCATCTGCCGTACCGAACTCCAAAGCTCATATTACGACGATCGATGAGCTCTTGCAAGCTATGGGCCCATTTACAGCGCTGCGCACCGAATCGACAGTGCGTCCCTTCGACCACACATCGACATAATTCCGTCTTATACGCCCCCTTGTGAGCGAGGTGTTGTCTACGACGGCGTCCCTGCTTCGGTCTAGAATCAGGATCAGAAGATCTGCTCTGGGGCGAGGTAATAATCGACTTATCCAGATCGCTGCAGGGGTGTTGCCGATACTCGAGATTGCCATTCTCGGCGCAAGCTGGCGTAGTGGCATGGCCATGTCGGGAAGTTTCTTGGACAACTGCAGCCGGCTTGAAGCCGTTATCAATATAGTTGCACACTTTAGCAGAATCGATATCAGAGATCATGAGGAAGAAGAGGGGGGCCAAGAGAGCCCTAAGACAAAACTGCGAGGAGGAAATAGTCACTCAACTACTAGTGCTTCAACGTGAATTCACGGGGGCCTGAAGGAAGTTCGGCGGGAGAAGCACCAACAATTCGATCCATCCCCGAGGGAGATAGGTTCCTTACGGAAAGAAGCGATAGTGCGCCGTCACCACCCCTGAGTCGGCGACTGAGAAGTCAGCCTTTCGGCAAGATGTTCCTCCATAGCCGAGAAGTTGCTACGATCGTTGGCTAGAGCGGCGCACACCCAGTCAACCCAGAGAGGTGCCCCCCGTCGACCGGCTGTACCCTGAACGAACCACAGTATTACTGATCCTAATATTCCGCCGATCATAACCTGATTGCAATAACTCAACAGCGTGAGGTTGTAGGGGATGATTGGGTATGAGACTACCGCAGTATCAAGAGTAAAGAGCTGTCCTGTGACGACAGTACCATTGAGGAAACTCAAGTGAGCAAGATCGTATCTAACCGTTTCACCGTTTTCGCCATTTTTGTAACGGTCGCGGTTCGCCAATTAGATCAGCTACTAAGCTTGTGTAGTTGCTTCAGCGTGTCTACGTTCCACGCACTGGACCGCTCTATCGCTCTCTACTCTGCCACTCTAGATCTATCCTATCTGAGATCTTGAGTTAAGTTGTGCGGTTATCTCTCTCACAGAGTCCCTCGCCTAGAACCACTCATAACTGCACATCTCTTCTACCGGGATCATGTCTATCCCTTGTCTACGCTTCATCAAGCTTCCCGACAGGGATGCCTGGGTCCCCTCCTATGTCGTCAAGAAGAATGATGACCTGTCGGCCTTCTACATCCTCGTCGAGTTCGGCCAGTCTTCCATCGCCTCCAAGCTGCTTGGAGACGCTGTTAATCTACACACTATTGACGACAAGCCCTTCGTCGGTGCTTGGGTCAATAAGGCCTTCAAGACTACGTGGAGAATGTCCTCTTCGACGGTCCCTCATGGCAAAGCCCTACAAAGTTCCACTACTCTGGAGCTCGAGGATATCTCGGAGGCCTTCATCAACGACATTGCTGATCCTACGGAGCCACCACTTCCTCCTCAACAGCATGCCTTTCAAGCTACGGGTGAAGCATCAGCGTCCTCCTCATCTGAGGGGGTCTTTCCTTATCCGCCGATGCCATCTCACGCGCCACCCTATGTAGCTCCTGGTCCACATCCACACCAGCCTGTTGTACCTCAGGGTTCTCACGTTAGCACCGGCCACGGTCCCGCGGTAAGCGAAGGTTCTCTACCAGCAGGCAGCGCCAATCCCGTTGCCTATGGTGCCTCTGAAGGCCTTAACCAATATCAGCACGTCCCCCCCGCTGAAGGCCTTCTTCCCCATCACGTGGTATTACCTTCTGTCAACCCGGTCCTACCCTCTGCAGCTCCGATGGCTATGAACTACGGCTACTCTACCGGACCTGGTGCTGGTTTTCCACTCCTACCTCCGGTCCCTCAGCCTCCTCCGGCCCTCGGTACTCATGGAGTCAACTTTGAGGTCCCGCAGTTCGCTCCCTTCTCTGGCAACAATGATGCTATTGACAGCACCACTCGCCACTACGCCAAGCGTGAAGCCAACTCTGCCGATCTGCCCAACAAGCGACAGTTCACCGGCTTCAACGATGACCGTGCAGTGGCTGATGTTATCAAGTCTGTCAACCATCTCTCGTGCTCTAATGGTTGGGGTGCTCTCGAGTACTACTTCTTCCTAACCAGACTCTTGGACGAGACGGTCAGCAGGGAGGTCAGACCTTTACCTCAGCAGACTCACAGTGCTTGCGCTCGTGAGGTCATGCGCATCTGCCAGCTTCTCTCCCAGTTGCACAAGTCCAGTGACACGGACTACATCAGGAAGCTCTTCAAGTGGAACAGCCTTTGCATGGGTGATCGCCAACAACTTGGTGACTACTTGAAGGCCTTCGACTCCATCCGCCTCGACATCGAGCGTCAGCAAGGTTATCCTTTCGAGGACCGGTTCCTCGCGTCCAAGCTGACTGCCAGCCTCCGAGGCGCTCATCATGAAGCTGCTCTCACGCGCATGAAGGCCTTAACCTACCGTCAACTTCTACATGAGCTCGTGGAACTTGACCGCCTTCGTCAACTATCTTCACACCAGCGTGGTAGATCTGACCCTTCTCAAGGCCGCAAGGATGACCCTCTCCCTAAGGTACCGCTCAACCAGATGACTGCCTCAACGTCTACAACGGCAACCAACCAGTCGTCTACTCAGCAACCTACACAGGGCTCCAATGGCCATGGCAAGGGTTCTCACGATCGTCAACGGCGTCAGCGGCCGAAGCTCCGGTGTACCCGATGCATGGATGGTGATCCTAACTGCAAGGCTGGTGCCAGCCTCTGCCCTGCGCCGTCCCCTCTCAAGAAGGAAGGCAGGTGTCCCTACTGCAATAGGCCTTCTATCAAGTGTACTGGTGTCTGTCCCAAGCGGGACTCGGTAAGGTGTGACCGCTGCTCACAACAGCACCATACTTCACATTGCCCTAACTCGCTGACCAAGTCTACTGACCCGACTCTCGACACCATGACTCTATCCTTATCGGTTGAGTCTTTATCGTTCACCCCGCCTTCTTCAACGACAAATGGTCCTTTGAAGGCCTTCTCTTCTACGACAGAGGCAACCACATCGCCACCTCCAGAAATCACCAGTCCTGTCCTCAACCTCGACAACACTCTTCAGTCTCTCCGAGATATGCCATCATCCTTACGCAACGTGGAGTTCAACTTCCTCACGAAGGATGGTCGTTGTCCTGGTTTCACTGGGCTGCTGGACTCCGGCTCTCAGCTACTGGCTTGCTCCGACTCAGGCCTTCTTCGCCTTCAACAAGCCAATGTGGCTCTTGAGCCTACCGGTGTGACCTGTGTTGCTACTCTAGCGGTGTCCCGTCGGGTGAACTCGTGTCCCATCTACAAGATCACCTACTGTCATAAAGGCCTACGGGTTCAGACTTTCATTGCTCTTGTACATGGCCTTGCTCGAGACTTCATCTTCAGCTGTGACGTTCTTCGCCGTGTACAAAGTCCAGTTCTATGGGTCTTCAATCCTTCTGGTGATCGCATCATCTCCCTCGTGGACACGACACCTCAAGTGGCTACTGCATGGAAGGCCTTCATCGATGCCGTTGACCTCTCTAGGTCTGCACCTCCGGATGATCCTCCTAACAAGGTGGCTGTAGGCCTCAACTCCATCGACTACGGTGACACACAACCTCCACCTGTTCTCTCGGATGAGGACGAGTCTTGCTTCAACAAGGACTCTGTCATTCCCCTTCCTGTGGTCGACGACTTCTCCAACGTTGCTGCCGACGACCTCACCAACGGCTCGGTTTCTACTTCCTTCATGCAGTTGCTCTTCTCGGAGCCTTGTCCCTTGGTGACCCTAGCCTCGCTACCTGTCACGGACACCTCGGTGGTTTACTCCGATCCTGTGCACTCCAAGAAGGCTTCCTCTCCGTCGCCTTCCACTCAAAGGTTTGTACACCATCTCCGCTGGCGAACTGGTCACCGGCCTACCAACTCTCACATTCCCTTCCTCAAGCGGTCCTCTGCTCTAGCCCATCAACTTCGCCGCAAGGGTCTCTTTGACGCCTACGATGCAGAGATACGTGGGTTCGTCCAGAAGGGTTATGTCAAGCCGGTGCCCCGAGAAGAAGTTCGCTTCTGGTTGCATCACTTTCCTGTCATCAAGAAGGGGTCCCAAGAAGGCTCTGTAAATCGAAGCTCAATGCGACTCAGGCCTGTCTTCGACGGTTCACCTCTCAGCAAGTTCATCGATGCCAGTCTGCCCGAAGGCCTTCATCAAGGAGTACCACAGAGTCTTGGCCTTCTTCGCCGTTACAAGTACTTCGTGGCCCTCGACATCGTGCAGGCCTTCCTACAAATCGAGCTGCCTCTCGTCGAAGACCAGCGATGCCTCGGGTTCTTCTGGTGCAATCAGGCCTTTGTCTTTCAGCGAGTATGCTTCGGCATGCCAGACTCGCCCTTCGCGATGTCTGACTCTCTCGCCAAGGCCATGGTCGAAGCTGATGCTCCCACTAAGCACGTCCGCTGCCTTATGGACGACATCTCCGTTGGCTCTGATGATGCTCGCCATCTTACTGCCCTTCGTCGAGACATCACTCAGCGGTTGTCACATCGCATGTTCGAGACCAATGACAAGAAGGAGGTCAGCAACCTTCCCGACCAGATACCCAGTGATCCCCAACCATGTCTAGGTGTGCGATGGCATCCGAAGTGTGACTGTCTATCTCTCAAGTCAGACCTTCGTCATAAGGCCTCAACGGTGACCACAGTCAAGCTCCTCAAGCGTTACGGCAACGGCTTCTACGACCCCCCTCGGTTGGCATCTCGAGCTCTCTATGCAGCTCCGCCTCCTGTGCCGCCAAGCCAGGTCTAACGCCGACCCGCACACTGGTCACCTTCGCTCTGAGGACACCAAGGCTCTTGTCGCCTGGGAGAATCAATTGAAGGCCTTCGACCTAAGGGTCCCTCGACTTCTACGTCGGCCAGGTGAAAGTCACTGCAACTCTGTCTGTCTCTTCACAGACAGCAGTGACACCGCAGGCGCTGCTCTGTTGTACACCCTCCACGGCCAGCGTATCGCAGGTTCAGGGTATCTCCATCAGCTCCAAGGACGTCGTACGGCCCCCAAGTTCGAGCTCGATACCTTGGCGTCATCGCTGGAGTGGGCATCGGCTATGCTTCAGGAGTCCAAGGACCACTCTCCTGTCCAGCATCTTCTGGTCTTCACTGACAGCAGTATCTCCATCTCTCGGCTACGTCAAGTGACTCCGACCACGGCCCACAGCGTAGAGGACCTTGTGACTATCCGGAGAGTGCTCAAGGTGAAGAACGCCATTCACCAGTTGCAGACCCGTTGTGAAGGCCTTCATGTTGTGGTATCGCATCTCAGCGGCAAGTCTAACCTCGCCGATGCTCCCTCAAGGTGTCAGCCGAAGTCCTTGTCCATTGACTCCGACGCCCTCTTCTGCCACATCCGAGCCTTCCATGATGACCTCCTACGGTGCAACGACGGTGACCTACAAGGCAGTCCTATGATTTTCCGCCTTGACTCAGAGTATGTTCCTACTGCTCTCCCTACGCGTTGGTCCAAGAAGGAGTCTTCAAAGCCCAAGGTTACATTGGCCTCACTTGGTGCAGCGACGACCTCTAGTCCAGCTGGTGAAAGTGAGAAGACTGACCAGGAGGCCTTCACAGCTGACGATGACTCTCTTCATCTTCTTGAACGACTGTACCGCTTCAAGCTCCTCGCCAAGGCGTGGCATGCCTTGAGGACGGAGCTGCTACCAGGTACTCCAGCTTCCAGCACAAGCACGGTCGCCGACCCCTTGCGTCTGCTTATACGTCATCAACAACGCCTACATTTGAAGGCCTTCCACAAGTTGCCCTTTCACTTCAAGACTGACGAAGGCCTTATCTATCGGTCGACACGTCAAGCGGGTGATGGCACTATCTTCAACCAGTTGGTCATACCGAAGCAGTCTACTCTTCTTCAACGACTACTGGTTATCAAGTGTCACGGATGGCATCATGGAGGTATCAATGCAACTCTGCGGCGCCTAAGCACCATGTATGCCTGGCCCCGCATGAAGCGCACTGTGGTTCCTGTCTGCCGATGCTGTCGTTCCTGTCTCTCCGCTAAGTCCCAGCGCCCTCTCCATGCTCCTGCTGGCACCTTCGCAGCTCCTACGGCTGTTTGGCAGTATATCGGTCTCGATCACACCGGCCCCTATGATGTCCCTGCACGAGAAGGCTCTCAACGGCTCCCTTATTGTCTCGTGGCTACTTGTCTGCTATCGGGCTACCAGCTCGCTGTAGCTGTCTCTAGCACCTCTCTTGAGCAGACTACGCTGGCCTTCAAGAAGATCTTGGCCCTCGCAGGGGTTCCTAAAGGCCTTCGGTGTGACAACTCTCAGTCCTTCCGGGGCTCTGAGTTCCGATGTCTATGCGGGTGTACCGCGATTCGTCCATGATCGATTGGTCCACTGCAGCTTCGGTCCAAGATTGTTTCGTACAAATTTCGGTTCATTCATGATCTTTTCGTACATCGAAAAAGTGTATGTTTCGGTCACGATTGTTTCATCCATAACCGGTTTCGGACACGATTACTTCGTGCATGGGCGGTTGATCCAAAGATATGCTCGTGGTGATCTATTCGGCCACGATCTTTTCGAAAAAAATTCATTCGTCCAATAGTGGTTCGTACATATGGAACTACGACACGAAAATGTTTGCCGGAGGAAAGGAACCCACCACCTCGCGAATACGAGCATGAACTCCTAACCTACTCACCTGTAAGACTCCTGCTCAACTCCGACAAAGTACCGCCCATGCGATACCCAACCTATTCAACTTGGCTCCATTCGTGTTTGGAGCCTCTAGGCACTGGGATCACCACAGAGACAACCTGATCTGGGGGGTGCTAGATCGTCACCACTGGTGACTCACCAGTAGAGGCGGCGGTGACATTCTTAGATGGTGGTAGGTGATGCTAATAGCGGAATTGGTAGAGCTCCCGGCTAGCATGACGATGGTCCCAGGTTCAAATCTGGGTAGGGGTAGATGGCAGTGGCGGGAGTGGGTGGAGCCGGCGGCGCAGCCGCCAACGCTACTATAGACATATGTGACGCCGCGGCGTCACATATGTCTAAAAGTAGCGTGGACGAAACGCACATGTACGAAAGGCTTGTACGAAAAGCCCTGGAAGAAAGAAGCGGAGTTAGAGCATGATTGGACGAAACGGCGTGGATGAAAGAATCATGTACGTAAGACCCGTGGACGAAAGAGACGTGTATGAAAGAGGATGGACGGAAGTAACATGGACGAAACAAGCAGGATGAACCCTACCATGGATGAAACAATCGTGGACGAAACCTACAATGTATGAAACAGCGATGTATGAATGGAGGTTCCCCGGTCTATGCCTCTCCTATTCCATCGAGATGCAGTTCATCTATAGCCGGTCTCCACAACGTGGAGGTGCCTATGAGCGCCACCATGCCGAGCTCAATGAGCAGCTTCGTCTCCTCCAAGCTCGTGACCAACCATGGGATCTCACTGTCCTGGAGGCCACCGCTCGCTCCAATGCTCGGTTTCGCTGGGGTGACTCCGGTTTGGTCAACTCTCCTTGGGACCTGGCTCACACTTATCCTTATCTACAGTGTGCTGCCCTTTCTCCTCCTGTCGACCCCACTCTCCCGAAGGCCTTTCAAGAGCCCTCTGCGCGGGTTAGTGAATGGCTACTCTCTACTTGGGAGAAGGATCGTGAAGGACGACGAGTTCGAGCTGGTGATAAAGCTGCTACTGTCAACACGGGTGACATTGTCTATCTCAAGCTCCCCAGACGTGTGACTAAGCTCAGCTCATCCACTACCGGTCCCTTCCGAGTCCTTCAACGTTGTGGCAACTCAGTCAAGCTGACGCCCACCACTGGCGCCAACCGTTATCGGTCTGTCTTTTTCCAGCCCATCGACAACGTGGTGCGGACGGTTTCTGAGCCTGTCCACGACTCTGACTCTGACACGCCACTACCTGGGCCCCCAGAGTCTCATCAAGTCCCTGATGAGTCCGTTCCTGACAAGGCTACTAACGCTGAGACCACCGCTAGCCCCCAAGTTGAAGCTGATTCTTCGAAGGCCTTAGCAAGTGCTCAGGACGACGCCCACGTCAACGACACTGCTTCAAGTGCTCTACCTTCGAAGGCCTTCACATCAACTACCGGCTCTTCAGCAGACGACACAGTCATTCACGAGCCTTCTTCGACTTCCCCTCGGCCAAGGACTAAACGGGCTACTGTTCCTCGCCGTACCGGTGACCCCCATCCTGAGGTGAAGAACTTCGCCTACATCACTTCTTCTGGTCGAGGTGGTCTCCAGTATGGAAGGGTTATCAGCGTTGACCAAGGCCTTTACCGACTGCAACTAGCAGACCGTTCTGCCGACGGAAACTCTCTGCATCTTCGCTCTGATATGGTCTCTTCTCCGACTGCTCATCTACTTCGTGTCCAAGGAGACTCTGACGACTTCCCCGACAACAAGACCGATTTCCGTCTGACTCGAGCGTCTGCTCGTTTCCTTGACAACCTCAAGATGACCAAGCGCTGACCGTCGTTATTGATGATGATGATGATGATTATATTCTGTGATACCATTGTCTGCCCACTCCGGGCCCCCAGAACTGTCCTGTGACGACAGTACCATTGAGGAAACTCAAGTGAGCAAGATCGTATCTAACCGTTTCACCGTTTTCGCCATTTCTGTAACGGTCGCGGTTCGCCAATTAGATCAGCTACTAAGCTTGTGTAGTTGCTTCAGTGTGTCTACGTTCCACGCACTGGACCGCTCTATCGCTCTCTACTCTGCCACTCTAGATCTATCCTATCTGAGATCTTGAGTTAAGTTGTGTGGTTATCTCTCTCACAGAGTCCCTCGCCTAGAACCACT